>JAAEAF010002124.1:0-172566 GCA_011037195.1 Triatoma infestans | reverse complement strand
GTATAAGTTCTGCCGGCTGTATAATATTGAGGATAACTAAAGATTGACTAAAAATTCGAAGTTTGAAGAAAATTTGTCATTTAGAATTATAAAAATTGAATTAACATAAATTTTATGAGTTTTTGTTGTGGTTGGGTCCGAAGAGCCGGAAAGCATCAGATATAATTTCCATGATAGCCTACTTCATTTTGTTGTCATCGATTTGTTTCAGGCATTCGCCCATCATCAGGATGATTTGATAAAACCGTGCGCTAACATAGACTTGCACAGAGCAAAATCAGTTTTATCAAAACATCCTGATGATGGGCAAATGCCCGAAACCGGTCGATGACAACAAAACGAAGCCGCCTATCACGGAAAATATCTCTGGTGTATGAGTTTTCTCATTAATTTTTTTTTCTTCAGATTTCTCTATATGAGAGATGAACGATATGAAATTTCCAATTTTTGTTGGTTCCTTAAATTTTTAACTTGTAAAACAAAAGAAATGATAATTTAATTTAAAAACTTTAATTAAATTATTTTATAGGACATGGTATGTCCAAAAAGTGGAAAAAGTTGCACAGGAAAAAATTGTTTAAACCATTGCAATGGTCTTGCCGAAAATGATATAACTTCGCCAGTGAAATCATTAGCGTTTGCTCTTAAAGGCGGAGCAGAATGGTATCGCCCTATCTCGGTCAAAGAAATTTTTGAAATTTTTGATATGATTGGGTCGAAATCATATCGTTATATTGCTGGTAATAGTGGGCAAGGTAGGTGTGTAATTTTTTATTTTTCTTGATAAAAAATCGACATATTTGTACACAATTACATTTTCTTAGTATTAACTACTTCTAGAGTTTCCTTGGAATGATAATAAAATTTGTATTTAAAGAGATTATTCTTTAGCTATACAGATCTTATTTTCATTAGATGCCTAAGCTGTTTGTTACAGTGGGGGGGAGGGATAAATGGTAAAAATAAATAAATGTAAAACCTCTTGTCTGAAACGAAGCAATTACATTAAATTGTAGTTAGGATAGTATGAAAATTGTTCACCAAGCATGAATAATTAATCCGTTAGTTTTGTAACGTATCAATGGAAAATTAACAAGTCAACAGGGTCAAAATGACTAAACACTTGTTTATATATTTTCTCTCTCTCCTTTAACCCTAATAAACTCATCAACATAAATAACAATCTCAGTACAGCCTACTTAAGGAAATAATTCACTAAAACTTCAGTTCCATTGCTTTTAAAATCTTGAGGTAGAGGAAAGTTATTTAATGAAGAAGAAAGGAAGTTAATGAACTCGCTGAAAGAGCAAACTTTTCTGTCGGGAAATTAGATGTCGGATAAAAAGATTTTTTGGGGAGGTTCTGGGTGGGGGTAACAAATTGGTATCGACATCTACAGAGGCAAGAAACAACTAAAATGCAAAAAACTAAAAGCAAAGCCAGCACTGAATCCTCACGATAAAGCGGCCAGATTGCAATTCGGCCATGATGTTTCATGTCCTTGGATAATATAATGGATAGTCCTTGGAAAATAAAGTAATTTTCGCCCCTCCCAAAATTTACAGGCCACACGAGTTGGATTTCACTGCTACCCCATGATTTGTGTAAAGATATCTTGTCCAAGCGGCAAATTTGTGGTTGATCGATAATGATCTGGGCAGCGGCTGGATACTATCAAGAAAAGTTAATGCTCAAGTATACAAATGTTTGTTGAATGATCAAAAGAATGAATTTGCTAAGAAGAATTTCTCTTCCAAAAGACAATGCTTCCATCCATAATGCCCAAATCGTAAGACGCCAGGCAGTTTAAAGACGTTAATGAATTGAAACAAGCCAATTTGGATACATGAAATCCCATTGATCAAGAAGAATTACAGAACTTTTGCAGGAGACTTTCGGATAGAATGTTCTAAGTCATTAGAAAGTCAAGTAGCCAATAAAATGAAACAATCAATAATGTTCTATCATTTTGTAACAACTTTCTTTTTTCAGTTGTTAATTATTGTTTAATTAAAATAAATTTAATTTTGTTTTATATTTCTTCTAATAACAGTTTTTTTTGTTTTGCAAAGTATGTCATTATGTCCTCCCTTGTAATATTTTAATTAAGTGTATATCGAATTCCAATTTTAATCTTAGTAACATTAAGAGATTGGCTTTTTACTTGAGAAAGTATTACATTGATAAATTTGTTTTATTTTTATAAGTACATGCAAAACTCTAACATTCAAATACTTCAAAAATACATACAATTAAAATATAGCAATTAACATTCTTCGGTTATGTGATGGAAATTATAAAAAAAAAATAAATTACATATAATCTTGGAAAAAACTAATAATAAAATTTACGTTTTAGGAGTTTATCGCATTAAACAAGACCCAGAAGTATATATTGATATAAATGGGATTCCAGAATTACATAGTTATGAAGTTAATTCAGATGGTATTATACTAGGTGCTAACATAAATTTGACGGAAGCGATGGAATTATTTTATAAACTATCAAAAGAGCATGCAGCTAAATTTTCTTATTGCAAGACACTTGCCGATCATATTGATCTCATTGCTAATGTACCTGTCAGAAATGTAAGTAAGTCAGTTTAATAAAACAAATTTTTTGTCCAATCATAGAATCGAAAATTTTTCAATATACATGGTTTTAATTTTTTTTGAGAAATTTTATTTTTATTTGAAAAATATGTCTTGAAGCGAATGTTGCAGTCAATGAAACAGTTAAAGGTAATTATCTTGGTTACTTTATTATGCATAATTATAAATAATTGGGTTTAGGAATTCGCTTTCTGAAGTTTGAAATGAAGATGAAACTTCCTGAAGTGCTAGAAAATAATTATATTAGTTCACTTTCTCTTACTCCTAGTAAGTGGAAGTATTGCAATCAAAGTAGTATTTCCGATTAAACACATTTTCGAAAAATTTTACACGAATGTAGAAAGAAAAAGAAAAAATACCAAAGCATTTTAAGATCTTTCCTAATAATCCTCATAAAACAGTCGCGTTCACGAATTTGATTGTAATTATGAGAATTAATTGTTTGAACAGATTGGCACAATTGCAGGAAATCTTTCCATGAAACATGAGAATTTAGAATTCCCATCAGATGTTTTTCTATTCTTGGAATTGGTCGGATCCAAACTGCTAATTGGTAAGATCAAACATAATAAATATTAAAGTGAATTGGAATAATCAATAAACTAACTGAATTATAAAAAATGAAACATATCTACATAATAGAATAAAAATAATAGAAAATCAACAAAAGTTTAGATAACAATTCAAGATTAGGAAATTTAATCATTAGTATCTTATCAGCAAAGGAGGAGATTTGCTTACTCCAAGTTAATTTGGATTCGCACGTAGAAGTCCCGGGATGCTGCCTAGTAGTCTCTACAGTTCAGTGCCCGTTGAAAGGGCAGGATTTTTTGTAACGAGAGAACATTGCCTAGAGGCCGGCGGTGATTGAGAAGGCTCCGGAAACCATTATAGATCTTCAGGTTTTAATGAAACTATATTCGGTATAATCCCAGCGGCAGCAGCACTATTCTCCTTACTCGATACTTTCAAGTAATAATGAAGCGAAACTTACCAGAGGTAATTTTCTTCTCTTCTGTAAGAATTATGATGATGCTGCTCCGTAAGGTTTTCTTCAAACTACAATTTAATTAAATGTAAGGTTCCATCACCTACATAATATTAACTTATATGCAACAAAATATATATTTCCTATCTCAAAAATTGTAAAATTAGAACTGTGACGATAGAAGTCGTGTGATCTAGGAGATTTTCTTTAAATGCAGCAGTGATAAGAGCATAAACGAAGATGACCTAGGCACAAACTTGCACAAGCAAAGGACGATCGTTTGATAAAATTGTTTTTTGAAAATAAATTCTAAGCGGGTATGTTTTCAGCCCTCAGTGACCAAATTTCGAAATTTTTTTTACATTCTTCTCTAAGTCCTCCCAAAGAAACTTTTTTTACTTTCTCTTAGTCTTAGAGGAAGTATTGTTTTCAGAAAATGGTCTCTCTCTGATACATTAATGATCTGCCTAGTGTAATAAAACACTGTAAACATACGCTTTATGCGGATGATTTACAAATATATTTACACTGTCTGCCTTCTGAATTGGGATCTGCTATTGCCAGGGTAAAGACGCATTCAATCCCTAATTGGACAGTCTAATTTTATTCCATTTAATAATTCTAAAACCAAAGCAATGATTATCGGAAGTAATAGATACATAGATGCAATTAATTTGGATTTAATCCCCAAAATTAATGTAAATAATGTAATTATACTATATATTGTGACTGCAAAATGTTTGGGATTGACAATTTCTAATACGCTGTCTTGGAATAGCCATGTTAGCAATATTTGCAAAAATGTTCATAAATTCTTGTATCACCCTTGAAACTCCATAAAAATATGCTACCTATACGTCTCCGTAAACAGCTCATTAGTACATTAATACTTCCTTATTTTGATTATTGTTGCATAGTTTATAATGATCTAACCTCTGAACTAAATTTAAATTTACAAAGATCACTTAACTCATGCATCTGGTTAATATTAAATGTTAAAAAAACAACCACATAACTCCATATTATCACAGTTTAACTGGATTAATGTTGAGTACCGCAGAAGTTATTTTACTGGCAATTTTATGTATCTGATGCTCAAATTACAAACACCAAAATATCTGGCAAATATGTTTACAGTAAAAGCTGCACTAGATTTACGAACTACAAAGACTGTTGGTTGTCTCCTAGACTTTACATACAACCTTACAGGACTGCTACTTATCATAATTCTTTTAACGTTACTGCTAGTAGACTATGGAACGACTTACCTACTGACATGACTAGCAAGAAAACAGTTTTTAGTTTTAAATTTTATTTTTATAATTATTTACTCCTAAAGTTTAGAGGAAATTATTAAGTTTTTACAAATTATTATTATTACTATTTCTGTTATCGTCATTATTAGTATTAATTTTAATTTTAAACCTGAATATAGTTATTGTAAATAGTTTCATTGTAATATTAATGTAAATAACTAATGATAATTTATTTTATTTTTATTTACTTTACTTAGATCAGAGAGTGATTATTGTATTTATTACGAGTTGAAAATTTCTTGTTTCCTCTTAAGGGACACATGTAGGGTCCCAAGGCATAATAAAGTTATCTTTCTCTGTGTGTGTGTGTGTGTGCGTGTGTACGTGAACAGCATAGCTCAAAAACGAAAATCCTAGAAAGTTCAATCTTCATATTCCGTTTAGATACCACTAAGGGATCCGACAGTTGGTTAACTGCCAAAATGACTTAACCTGAATAGTTTACTGAAGTTTTTTTTACTTTTTTGCGATTCTCTCAAAATGGCTCCAACGATTTTCTTGAAACTTATTATATCAACTATATATACAAAGAGCTACAACTTTTTTTTGAAACATTTCTCCGAAAAATTCATTTAAGGGTACTTTTTGTGGAGGGGTGGAGTTACGGGTCCTCTAAAGTTCAATTTCAGTTTATTACACAATTCTATCATTCTAAATAATATGAATTAGAATTAAATATTTGTTAAAATTCCTAATTTGAAAAAATTGGATTACCGGAAGGGCGTTTTTATCGAATAGTTTTTTTCTCAATAAAAAAACCGACAAATTTCATTAATTTTGTATATTAACTATAAAATTTGTCAATCACAATTTTGAAAAGTGGAGTAAAGGAAAGTTGTTTAAGTGTATTACACCAGATTTTTTTTTAAATTGTCGGCTCCTTAAGAAGGAATTAGATTATCGGAAATGGGTGAATGTTTCAAACAGTTTTTTATTATGTTTTTGTTTGAGGCTGTACCTATATACTTGCAAGCAATTTTAAGCTATGTTTGGATTGGTTTAGCGTTTATAAAAAGATTAAGAAATTTAAAAGATGTTTAAAATTGGGTGGTTTAGATTTATAATAAAACTATTATAAATAAATTATATTTGCATATAACTATTTTTTTGTTTTCTAGCGGATGGAACTGGAATTGATCAGACGATGAGTCCTTTGGAATATTTAACTATAGATATGAACAAAAAACTTATTGTTAAAATCATTCTTCCTGTGCTTGATGACAATGTTTACATAACAAGATCTTACAAAGTATGTTCGGGATTTTTATTTAGGCGTTTTGTAATTTTTAACGAAGCTAACTTTGCTTTTTCCACAGATTATGCCAAGAGCACAAAACGCTCATGCTTTTGTTAATGCAGGCTTTATATTTAAAGTTGATAAAAAAAACTCTTATACTGTCCTGGAAAAACCGACAATTTTGTTCGGTGGTATCAACCCAAAATTTGTGAGTATATGGTGATTTAATCATTTATGATTTAGATTGAAATGTAAACTCGTACATTATCTCGCAGAATATTGTCAACAAATGTTAAAAAATTTGTTAAAAGATTGAAAATTAAAGACTAACATATTATCTATCCACTATTAGAATAACTATTTCGTTCTAATCTTTTCAAAAAATGTTAATTTCTGATTAATATAAACTCTCTTTAAATTGTTTTAGTTACATGCCACTAACACTGAAGAATTTCTTAATGGAAAAAAATTACTGGACAATGATTCTTTAAAGGGTGCTTTAAAAACCCTTGACGCAGAAATAAAACCAGATCATGTTCTACCTGATGCTACTCCTGAATTCCGACGTGGTCTTGCTTTGTCTTTGTTATACAAATGTGTGCTTTCAATTGCCCCTGAAGCTGTTAGTAAAAAAAATAAAAGTGGAGGATTCCTATTGCAACGCCCTGTGTCTTCAGGAACTCAAGAATTCGATACTGATCGGAACATATGGCCTTTGAATAAACCAATACCGAAAATTGAGGCACTCCTTCAGTGTGCAGGTTTAATTTATTACCGTTAACAAATGTGGATTTTTACATCCTGTCTAAAAAAATAAATAATGTTTGAATTATGATTTAAATTTTCATCTAGGAGAAGCTGAGTATACGAATGATATTCCTAGCTATCCAGATCAATTGTGGGGCCAGCTAGTGCTGTGCGATAGAGCTCGTACTAATATAACAAATATTGATCCCTCTGAAGCACTTGTAAATACTATGTATTCAAATTACTTATAGGATATTAGAAATGATGTATTTCTTGACCATTCTCTTATGTTATCTTGAACTCAAAGGTTCAAATGAAATGTTTTATTGATTTAGACATTTTTTCAATTACAGAAATTGCCAGGAGTAATTAAATTTTTCTCTGCAAAAGATATTCCTGGAAAAAACACTTTTGTATGGAAAGGATTCCTTTTTACAGTTGCAGATGAGCCGGTAGTTTTTTTTGTATTGTTTTCTATTACTCTTAGAGCGTCATATTTAAATTTGTGTTAATAAAGATTTCGTTTAAAGGTATTTGTCGAAAAAACTACAGATTATGCGGGTCAGGCTGTTGGAGTTATTATTGCCGTATCACATGTTCTGGCAATTGAAGCTGCAAGCAAAGTTAAAATAACTTATTCTAATCCACAAAAAGTTCTTATTAATGTGAGGGAAATTATTAACAACAAAGTGGATGACAGAATCAAGTTACATGAAACAATGACTCCTAAAGAAAAAAAAAGTATGTATAAAATTATATGGAATGGTGTTTCTACAGTGAAATTAGTTTACTCTAGATATGATCTATTTGTTTTTACTTTAAAAATTTTCAAGTTTTTTGTAAAATTTTTTGCTTTTTAAACTAAACATTTTTTGCTGTTTACATTAAGGCCGTATTTTTTTTTTTTTTGGAATGTCGAGCCTCCAAATAGCTTACTGTGATTTAAAGTATCGTCACATGTTTACAGGCAATATTAAATATAAATTGAATGGAAGATGGGATCTAAAATCACAGTATCATTACACAATGGAAACGCAGACTTGTGTGGCTGTTCCTGTAGAAGATGATTTGGATATATTTGTGTGTTCTCAATGGCCTGCTGGCGTGCAAGAAGCGATTAGTATCGCACTTAATATACCAGAACATAGGTGTGGTTATCAACATAATTTCCGTATGCTGTGCATCATTTGGTTAAATGTGTAATAAATGAAAATGCTGAAAAAAAAGAGTTGCAGAAATTCTTATTTCAGAAGTGAATTAAGTTCCTTAATAATTGTTGAATTGAAATTTTAACAAGATGATTGCTTCAAACTTTTTACCTGAAATCGCTCAGTGCTAAGATGAACACATTAGCTTCAATAGGCTTCTTAGCGAGAAATATTGATTTAGTAAATGACGTTATTATAATATTGAGATTCTAAAAAGTATTAACTAATCATTTTTCATTAAACTTCATAAATTATCTATAATTCAAATAGTAAAAATTGATTTAAATAACAGAGTTGACAATTAAAGTAGTACAAATGCCTAAGTAAATGATGACTGTTTGCTTTTTTGATTTGAAATAATATTATTTTTTACTACTTTTAACTTCATAAACTTCATTAATATCATCTAATTATGTGTTTAAGAATTAATATGAAAGTGAGAAGATTAGGAGGCGGATATGGAGCCAAAATAACTAGGGTATGTCATATTGGAGTAGTTTGCGCTTTAGCTGCGCATCTTTTACACCGTCCTATTCGCATGGTACTCAATTTGGAGACAAATATGGAATGGTGTGGAAAACGATTTCCAGTTTTCAGTGACTATGAGGTATGAAGTATTATGTTACTGAAATTAATTTTTTATATTATTAATTAGTCCGGTTTTATGTTTTAGATCGCATTATACTATTTTTTTTTTTAACAACATAAGTTTGTATCATCTTAACTAATGTACAACTCATTGCAAGAAGCGTCCTTGAGATTGCAAAGAATAGAATAAGAAAGACTAGTATAAATTTCAAATTAAATTTCAGTTTTGAAATAAGATTTGTCGCTTGAAGATACAAATAAAAGAAGTTTGACATGTCCTGGTACGAAAGTTTAAAAATGTTAAGATTTGTTAACTTCAAAAAAAATTCTCGTTAATTAACTTTATTATTTTGTCCTATGGCGTGGGATAGCTTAGTGGTTTGAGGCGTGCACCTATCAAGATTTGAACTATGGCTTAGTACCCGATCTTAACCTAAGAATTTAATTTATGAATAAGTATACAAAAATAGGCATCACAAACAATTTTTTCAGAAAAATGTTTCAAATAAAAGTGATACGTTTCTATCTAAGCAGCAAGCATTCCAGGTTTAAAGAAAATCGTTATGGCCTGACTGTTTCTGATAAAATTCTAAAGAGCTCACAAAGTTGTTCTGTAAAATTGGCTTTCCATTAAACCGATTTTCCTCAAATTAGGAATTCTATCAATTATTCTAATGTCTATTAATATTATGGGCGGTAAAACTATATATAATAGTGAAGTGTTACTTTAGAGGAAAGCATAACGCTACCGTTTTCCCAAAACCCCCAAAATATCAATTTTCCCGGGAAAATATGTAAGTAAAAGTGATAACCATTTATAAGTGTAGATAGTATACGTAGTTCAAAGAAAACAGGTTGGAGCCATTTTCGAGAAAATCACGACAAACTAAAAAAAAAATACAGTGAAGTTGCACTTCTGGTTAAAAATGGAATACCAAGTGAGCATAACAAAAATAATTTTTAGTTTTTGAAATATTCCGATAAAACACAAACATTCACACACGCACACATACAGACCATTCGCTGAAAACATTGGGCGCTATAGCCCATTATTGAGGTTTGGCCTCCTCAACCCGGTTTCGCCAGTCATCTCTAGTTGATACAGCAACCTTGCCATTTCTTACTTGAAGTATTTTTCTGGTATATTCCTTTACACCATCCGTCCATCTTAATTTGGGTCTGCTCACTCGCCTACCCCGGTGTACTACCTCCTCCATGAGCCTTTTAGGTACTTCCCAAAGATTTGAGATACTGGTAATAATTTAGATTTAGGCAGTTGAAAAGATCGTCACTGATTTACACCAGTTTTGTTTAGACTTGATGTTTTTAACAAAAGTTCTAGATACATAAACTTTTTTACTTTTTATAATTAAGGCTTCGCAATATCCAATCGGTTATAATATGAACCACCAAGATTTGCTTCGTAATACTTGTTTTAATTCCCGGACTTGACATGGTATTTAGACGCTGTTTTATGTATGAATAATAACAGCAAATTATCTTTGCTGTCGTGTCTGTCCACGCAAATAATTGGGAATTAGACGTAAAAAAAAGGCATTACTTTTCTTTTTACTTTCTATTTCTGCTGGTAAGAGGAAGTATTTTGCTATATTATACTGGCTGTAATAAACTGAGCTTCTTAAAAATATTTTTTGTTGATTGACACTAATTGTTTTAGGTAGGAGTGAGTGAGTTGGGTGAAATTCAGTATCTTAATGCCAATGTATACCAAGATGATGGACATTGTGCAAATGATCCAGCTATTCAAGAGACTTTTCATCATGTACTTAATGCTTATAATCCCAGTACATGGAATATGAAAGGATATGGTATAACAACAGATTCAGCTAGTAATACTTGGTGTAGAGCGCCGGGTAAATATATTTATGTACTCTTAAATTACTTAATTTCTAATTGGATCACACTAAATCTGATAAATGAAAGCGCATATGATTCTCAGCCATCTTGTCATCCTTTAAATCAAGGCACTTTTATAAATTAGAAATAGGAAGCATGTACCTACCTCAGTTTGTTTATATTAGCTAGTGTTCAGAAAGTGAATTCAGAAAGTCAGCGCCTTCAAAGAAGCCAACGCTGCGGCAAGACAGCCTGGCTACAGTTAAAGGGTTTTACAGCCAATCAGCTTCCGTTCCCCACCACTACACAGGGCTACTACGGCCCTACTACGTCCAAGTGTTAGTGTGCGATAATCTCTGGCCAGAGGGTATACTCAAATTTTTACGTACTCTTAGTACCATCTTATCAGTACATCTCCGTACAAGTCATATCAATTCAAGTTGTACATCTTGTTCATCAGCCATCAAGTTTGGCAGTACATCTGGTTACAGTAGCTGGGTCATTGCGTCGAGCAAACACCAGAGGTCCAGGCAACCGTGGAAGCTGGCCACCAATAAGGAAGACCGGAAATCAACCTTAGAAGATTGAAGCCATCTCATCATAACTACTATTTTTTTGTAAACCACTAACCCACTAACCATTTACCATAATATATTCAATTTGTTTTACTTCAATTCTTTTTTTTAACTTCAAAGCCATATTTCCTCTCATGATATTACTCAATACATACAGTCCACATCAAAATTCAACTGAGCTACCAAACAGCTAGCCAGAATTACAGTTTTATAGAAAAAATCAGATATACTAAATCATCTAAAATAATATATTACCCTTATAAAGCTTTATACTTTCATACTCCTAGCAGGAGGAAGTATTGCAATCGTGCCAGATTTTCGAAATTGAGTTTCACCCGAAATACATGTTTTGAGGTCCCCTGAATACGAAAAAATATTTTTAGCGAATGGTGTGTGTGTGTGTGTGTGTGTCCACAGAATATCTCAACAACGAAAAGTGTCGCTGCTACTTAATAATCCGTTTAAACTTAATATTCCGTTTAGGCACTTTTGCATTAGACATGAAGATTTCTTGCAAATCCATCAGCCGGAAATGCGACACATTACTGGATGGTTCTAACGATTTACGGAAAACGGTTCCAACAATTTTCTTTGAATTTCGTATTCTATCTACACACATAAATGACTGACACTTTTATTTGCATATATTTCCCGGGAAAATTTATTTTTGGGGTTTCTGGGGAAAATTAGCGTTATGCTTTCCTCTAAAATACCCCTTCAATATAATACAAAATTTTACCACCTAAACTTGGAATCATTGACAGAATTTCAAATTTGATAAAACATTGCGACTTTGTAGAATAGGTTTTCGAGTATTTTTTTTAAGTTTTTCGAAAATAATAATTTTGTTTTCAAACTTGGTATGCTAGCTTCACAGATAAAAACGTATTTTTATTTGTAACATCCCCCCCCCAAATTATTTTAGATAGTTGTCGGATTTTGTGACATAATATCAAATGTTATAGGTAGTTGGTTCAGTGGTTTTAGAGCGCTCTTCTGGGCTACAATGTGCAACATCACTTCTCTATCTGCCTAGATTAGTAGGTTGATACTTATCCCCATCACCTTGATATTTATGTAGGACAGTTATGTAAAATTTGAGTTTAAAGAAAATTTTGTCATTTTATTTATAATTTTATTAAAAGAAGGAAGAGAAAGTCGTATGAGTGTTTCATACCAGATTTTTTTTTAATTGCCATTTATGCCTGTAATTGATTTTATTATAGGTTCAGCTGAAGGTATTGCACTTATTGAAACAATTATGGAACATATTGCCAATGTAGTTAAAAGAGATCCAATTGATGTAAGATTGATCAATATGGTAAAAGATGGAAATCCTCTTCCACAGATGATACAGGATGTTAAAACATTAGCAGATTATGATACACGCTTAAATGAAATTGATCAATTTAATAAGGTTGGTTTTCCAAAAATTTTGTTTGGGTGTGAAAATTTCAATTTCCAAAAATTAACATTATAAATATTTGCTAAATGCATTTAATTTCTCAATTTTTTCTAAAAGCAAAGCATAAAAAAAGGACTTCTTTTTTTTAAAAAAATAAATATATGTTGGATTATTTGCACAGAAATATTCATTTTATGTTTTTAAAGTGAGTTTTTCGATAGGAATGTTTTCAAGGAAAATAGGAAGTTAAAATGCCTATCTTGTACAAATGTTCTAATGTTTTTTTTTATTTAATACAGGAAAACCGTTGGAAAAAAAGAGGAATCACCCTTGTGCCCATGTATTATCATTTTAAATATTGGGGCGCATGGTATGGTATGGTAAGCATTTTTGGGATAGATGGAACAGTTGCCATATCTCACGGAGGCATTGAAATGGGTCAGGGTTTGAATACAAAAGTAAGATTCATACTCTAAATAATATCTAATTTGATATTTTTAATGCTATGTTGTTTAGATTTTTTTTATCTTATATAAACATCATTAACTCTTTTTTTTCTTTTATAACCATTCATAGATAAAGTTAACTTAGGTAGCTAAAGATTATTTTTAATTGTAATTTCAAACTGTTCTTAGATTTTTTTCTTTCTAGAAGCCTCTACAGTTCACTGTCCGGTGATGGACAGTGTTGTCTATAATGAGACAGCACTGTCTGGAGGGACTGGCAGTGCCCTGAGAACGTTCCGGGCTCCTATACCATAGATGATGACGCGCCTTCAATAAAAAAAAAAATTCAAACGTTACTTAATGTATGCTATGTAAGGCATTTGTTGAAATTATCAGATGCTGCTAAATATAAATCATAAAAATATTCCATACAATTATATACTTAATATTATTTTTCTTGTTATAAGATGGAATTAGTATGATGTCCTATATTTAAATTTTCCCAGAATTTAAGTTTATATAAAATTGTTTATGTTGCTCTCTGTCGGTGGCTACTCTGCTAAATTTAAATATTTAATCTTAGACATTATTGAACTGCCTTCACTCGCTTTCCATACTCTTCTATAAGATACATAACTTGATATGATACATCTTTTTGTGAGATGAAAAATTCCAGCGCTTTTTTAAAGGTGGAAATATTGAAATAAGGAGTCTTCGAATGGCTAAATGAGAAAATGCCTTGGATAGAATGTGTTTTGCAATATGTATGCCTATGTAATGAAAGTTATTTGCCATTTAAAATTAATAAGAACTTTATAACTTACAGGTTGCACAAGTAGCTGCTTATATTTTAAAAATTGATTTAGAACTTGTATCTATAAAACCTACCACAACTATTATTGCACCAAATAATTCTGCTACAGGTGGTAGTTTAGGAAGTGAAGCCATTTGTTATGTATGTCTTGATTTTTTTTTTTGCCAACTTATATAGAATTATGTCTTTGTATAATTATACAAAATATCTCAGGCCGTGAAGATGTGCTGTGAAGAATTGAACAAGCGTTTAGAACCTATAAAGAAACGATTAGGGTCAAAAGCAACTTGGAAACAAATAATTAACACAGCCTACGAAAATAATGTCAATCTTAATTCAACTTATATGTAAGTGAAACAATTTTTTTCCACTTAGACTAAAAACACGTTTTATTCAAAGTATTTTTTATCATTGGACTACTTTATTTTTCACTGTTTCAGGTTTACAAACAGAGATGATGTTAAGGATTATCCTATATATGGTGTGGTGGTGACTGAAGTTGAAGTTGACATACTCACCGGACAGTATCAAGTCAGTTTAAAACTTTATATCATCCTAACCAAAGATGATTTTTTTTTTTTTTTTTAATTTTAGCACAACATATAATTTGCTTTAATATCCCAGCAGTTCCCATAGAACTTGGAATAATTCTTTAGAAATTTTAAATAACTAGAAATGGAATTTTTAATATACTGCAAAGAATTTTAGATATTATGGATTGTTCATCTATTACAGGAATTTGTATTTAACATGTATCCAATAAATCAATATAGTTCCTAAAATTTATATTTTAAGTAACAACAGTAGAAACTGCAAATATTGAATTTAGATTCTTTTAGGGTGACCGCATATAATCAATAGAAAAAAAAAGATGCCACATATCAAGCCACAGTTCTTTTGTTGTTTATTTTGTCTAAAAACAAATAAATTGCTGTTCGACATATCGTGCATTTTTTCTTTTCGGCAATTGTAATTTTTGTAACTACTGTTTACATTTAATCCAATCTGCTGCTGATCTTAATACCTTTGACGGAAGGTTAGCATAATTTTTTTCTTATTTTTTTGTTTGTTAAGAAGACAATTATGGATGAATGAGATAGTCAACCTTTTTTGAGAAATTTTTCAAATTTCTCAAGGGTTTCTTAAATTGGATATTTTAGAATATGTTAAGAAGACATTGGAATAAAGGAATAGTTAAAATTCATAACTTCTTAAAAAAAGAATTAAGGTTTCAGATTTTTTTTTTTTTTTATTGTACAATCCAGATGACATAATGATGTACGACAAAGTCAAGGTCCAGAAATAGATGTCGGCCTGGTAGAAGTTTCATTTATTATGGACTTACTATTTTACATGTGAAAAAAAATGGTTTCCATTCTGATAGGAATTCTTATAAAAAGAATTATGGTTTCCGAAGTATTGTTTATTTATTTATTGTTTAGACGAGACGAGTGGACTTAATTGAAGATGCAGGTCAAAGTATAAGTCCAGAAATAGATATCGGCCAGGTAGAAGGAGCATTTACTATGGGTCTTGGCTATTTTACATGTGAAGAAATTGTTTATCGTTCTGATACCGGAGCACTTCTTACCAACAGAACTTGGGTAATTATCTAATAATAATCACTATCACATTACATATGACTGCGAAATAAATATACATCTGAACAACATTTGGATAATTTTATCCAAATAATTTTACTTTTAGGTAATTAAGTTAGAGCAGGTAAAACATATGTAGTTGAAAAAGTTACAAGTATTAGGAGTTTTATTTTTCTAGAAATTTTCTGCTAATAAAAAA
The DNA here is from genome assembly GCA_011037195.1 of Triatoma infestans. Lineage (NCBI taxonomy): Eukaryota > Metazoa > Arthropoda > Insecta > Hemiptera > Reduviidae > Triatoma > Triatoma infestans. The sequence goes on along the minus strand of JAAEAF010002124.1, from coordinate 156,973 downwards.
TTTCCTCAAATTTAATGCAACCTATACTTAAGTTCGAAAAAAGAATTGAAACATATTTATTATTATTTCTTCCTTTTCAGAATTACAAACCACCTGGAGTGAAGGATATACCCATAGACTTCAGAATTACCTTGAGAAAAAATTCTCACAATCCTACGGGAGTTCTTAGATCGAAAGGTAATTTATTTCTATCTAAACATTCCTAACAATTACAATCTCAATAATTGTTTGCTTTCAATATATATATTTTTTAAATTTCTAGCAACTGGTGAGCCTCCATTCTGTTTGAGTTGTTCAGTGACCTTTGCAATAAGAAATGCTTTAAAATCAGCTAGACAAGATGCTGGTCAGAGTGATGAAACTTGGTTTGAAATTGGTAAGTTTCTTACAAAAAATGAATTCATATATTATAAGTAGCAGGGGTTTCTTAACATAAAGTTCACTGTTCCCACGAGAACCATGGAAACATTTCAGTGTATCCGGGATGGTGGATTCTAGAAATCAGTCAATTATCACCATTTAACCTCTAACTCGAATCTTGCATGCTTTTACAAATTAATGCATGCAATGAATTGCAGTATTATTTGTGATCAGTATTTCAAAAAATAAAAATAAACATCTTGTGTGAAATACTCACACGACTTCCTTTTACTGTAATTTACATTTTAAATTGTGTAACTAGGTTATTACCTGCAAATATCCACGTGTCCATTCGAAATATAAAAGTCGAACATCCGGTAAAATGATTTCTTATTTCTGTTATCCTTACTAATATTATGTAGGCGATAGATTCGTCTTAACATATTGAAATGCAAATTAGAGGAAAGTGTAACATGCCCCATTTCCCAGAACACCTCTTAAATGAATTTTCCCAGGAAAATGTTACAAATAAAACTTGTAACTCTATTATGATTAATACAGTTGTAAAGAAAATCGTTGGAGTCGTTTTCCACAATAAAAAAAAAACAGAAAAACCTATTCAGTAAAATTGTATACTCGGTCGACCGATTGACCAAAACCTTATTGGCGTGTCTATATTATTTTTTTTATGTTTTCCACTTGCATGATTTAAGTATATTCAATAAAAATTTAAATTTCAATTGCGTAATAGGATTTGTGGTAAACTGACTGTTTCTTCTTATTTTTAAACATTTTTACTTTTTATTATTATTCAATTGTTCTTATTACCATTTTTTAGTTCAAGGGGAACAGTTCGTAAGTTAGTTAATCGATCATTTTTTTCGAGACGCTGGAGAAAAGACACCTGATTGGGAATTAATTAAAAAAATAATTTGTGTCACTGGTTGACAAATGGTCAACATTTTCTATGTTCATGAGGTGCTCATTTTCAGAACATGAATTAATATTTTGTTTACTGCCAACATTTTTTGTTTGACCACTAACTTCCATAGCGATCCTGCTGCAAACTATTCTGTTATCAGAAACATTTTTATAGAAGTATGTGCATCTTTTGCAATAATTCATCGACTGACAGGGGTTAAGAACCCCTACTATATTTTCTAGAACTGATGTTTGTTACTAATTATTTTTTAGATCCACCATTTACTGGAGAACGAATATGGCTTGGAGCACTCACCAAAAAAGAAATGTTTTCATTATGAATATTCAGGCAAATTTACAATTTTTACTTATTTGAATTTTTATGTTTCATAATGTAAACGATAATTACAGATTAGTCCTCAATGGGTTTCTACAAATCAAATATTATTTTAGATTAATTATCCATAATCTTTTTCAAGGAAATTTCAAAAGTTTAATAAAAATAAATAGTGAAATTTGCTTGGAATTATCTGTCTAAAAATGACATAAATGATTTTTACTTTATTTTCTGTAAAAAACAGTTTTCTTTAAAAATAGTAATGATTATTGAATATGACTAAATTTGAAATGTATAAAGCATAAAACTAAATACATATATATTATATAAAATATAATGTAATTGATAAAATTTTGGTAAAACCTTTATTATTAAATCAACTTTATTGATACAAATAAATAGTGATTTTTAGCAAATCAAAAAATTAGTAATATGATTTGATTGAAAGTCATTTTTATTAAATTAAAAAAGATAAGTTAACTTGTAATTATATTTGTGTGATTAGCTGACTAAATGCTCGTTTGGATATTTACAATTAAACTTTTATATTATATTATCTTAGTTATCTTTTTATATAATATTAAGATCATAGTTTCGCTAAAATGATACATACATACTGAGATAATTTTAACTAGTGATTTTCGCATTCTCCAATCTTTTTATTTTGTATTATTATTTACAATAAAGGAGGTAAACAAAAAATATTGTTTTAATTCCTATGTCACAAAATATTAATTTTATGAATTAAATTTTATCAGAAATATTTTGATTCTTTTAAATTTTTTAAGAAAGTAGCGTTGGAATTAATAAGAAGCGAAACCTTGATATGCCCTGATTATTATTATCATTTTTTTTTTAATTTAAGGTGCGTCGTCAATGTCTATGGTCATTGGCGCCCAGAGCCTTCTTAGTGCACTGCCGGCCTCCGGACAGTGTTCTTTCTTTACAAGCAACACTGTCCATCACCGGACAGCGAGCTGTAGATGCTCCTAGGAAGAAAAAATCTAAGAGCAGCACAGCTGGACTCGAACCCGCGCCTCCGCGTGGGAGTCCAGTACGCTAACCATTTGGCTATTCCCTTCCCTTTGCCTGTTTAGAAAGTATGATATTAGTGCGCGCAGATATATATACATTTGGGGGCTTGAGGTAATGGCGGGTACCGGGGTAGTTAATACAATTAAATTCAACAGAGTATAAAAGAAACTTTATTAACAGAACACAATTAATTCGTAAAGTACAATCACAATCCATAGAACACACATCAAAAATAATGTTACTTCCATTCATCCTTCGTCTATATCCTTTTTCTATTCACTCTCCACTCGTCCCTACTTCTTGCTTACTCCTTCTCTCAAAACACACTTATTACACCCACTCAACTTCCTGAGAATAGTGTTCAATCAGAAGTGACATTCCTTCATGTTTGTAATATGAATAAAAGTGCCAAAAAAAACAAAAAAAAAACTGAAAATCCATTCAGTAATTGGTACTTTTTGACAATGCCGCTATTGTCAAGTGGTAATACTCAAACGAAATATTAAGTTAAACTTTCTGCTATTCCCTGCTTTTGAGTTATGTTGATATTACACAAAAACCTATAGAAGCCAAATAAAAAAAACCCGCAAAATTACAATTTTTCGTGCTTCAGGGATCTCCAAACATATATTTAATTAATTTAGATATAATATTTGAAATTATAGACAGGAATTTGTTTTCCTCAGTATACATCTTGAATTTACGATTAACATATTTTCAATTTTGTTATACAACATGAGTTACAAAAATTTTAAAAAAATTTGCCTTTTATCGTTTGAATATTAACATTTTAATAAATGATTTATTTATAACTAAAATAATATTGATTTATTATTATTATAAATTTTAAATAATCACTAGCCAATCTGCGCAGACAGGAAGCGAAGAAGAAGAAGGAAAAAATGTATTAATTCATAATTCATATGTTTACAAAATTTAGTTATTTGATGCACGAATTTATTTTTCTAACGCAACTACGGTATAAGTAGTAACCAATTGAAAACAAACAAAGGAAAAACCTTGGGAAGTAGAATCAAGAGGAGTGGGGACAATCACGTTAACCCTACCATTCCAAAGTGACCAGATCAGTGTATCAGATCTTCGTCCCATTGAGTAATATCGACCATACAATTTGTTACTGGCAGTATGTCGCCTCATTCTTGTCATCTGTAAGTGCATTCTTTAGTTTATGTTTCTTTTAATTCTAAGGTATTTGTTGTCGCTCTTTTTTTAATTTTTTTTATGGATCACTAAGGTTAAATAAATCAGAATTGCTTGTGCAAAAATAATTTTTATTTATCCTGAAAATTGTTGCTACATTTGGTGTAATTTTTAAAAACTCTATTTTAGGTTCTGATAAAAATAATAGGCGGTATAAATGTGCATGCTTTTTTTGTGGGTATTATTAAGAAACAGACTGGTTTAGATTCAAGAATGGACCCTAGCACACTTATTTCCTTCCTTTAATTAGAGCATTTCAATTCTATAACAACTAACAACGGTTATCCGAGCGACTACCACAAAACCAAGACTAGTCAGATTTTCCCTTCCCCAGTTGAAATGACAGTCCATCAATCCCTCTAGAGAAGAACTGTTGATTGTACTCCCTAACCTACAGCGGACTTCGATAACAAGGCCGAAAGATACTTAAGTCTACTTAGCCTTGAGTTGGCAAACATTATCTGAAGATAGCAGATCTGTCTAAAGAGAAGTAACTTTATCTTTAACGCTATATTAATGATGAAAGCATTCAATAAATTTAACAGTACTTGGAAAAAATATCTGGTGCGACACCCTCACAAAACTTTTTCTCGCCGCATTTACGAATTTTTAATTCAAAAATTTTATTTAAACTTATTACTGTTCATAGACTATAAACATACATGTATTGCACAAGTTTTAATTTACACTGACAATGCATGGCAACGCTGACTAAAGTCCAAAATACTACTGGATTTTCGAGATGAACCAACGTTTCAGCTCTCTCCGAATCTGTTTAAAATCACGTTTTCAGAAAATAAAAGCTTCAAACAAAAGTGAGAGATTTCTATCAGTCGATTAATCGATTTTCTACAAAGTTGGAATTTTAGTAATATTATTTTAATCGTTCATTGTATGAAGTGGCAGTTTAAAGAAAAGTTTAACGGTGCATCCTCCCAATTCAGGTTAATAACACAACATGTTGGAAGTTGTAGTCTAATAAAAGTACATTTTTACTTCCTTTAACAAGTAATTCTTCACGGCCGTCAGCAGATGTTTCCAAAATGTGAACAGTTTTTTGTTGGTAGGTCACCAGTATCCCATTTCAGATAGGTAAGAAAGAGGGATAGCGTTACTTTCTGCTGCCATAGTTTCAGCTACTTTAGTGGAGAGGATACTGAGAAAAAACTACGTTTAGAAGTACTGCAATCGTGCTAAATTTTTGAAATTGAGTTTTCACCGCTGATACAAGTTTCTTAAGAAAATGGTCAGTATGCGTGTGAGGATCTGTGTGAAAAGAGTACCTCAAAAACGAAAAGTTGCAGGAAGCCCAAACTTGGTAATCCGTTTAGGTATAACCATCGCATCAGACACGAAGATTTCGGATAAAATCCATCAACCATTTCAGAAGTGCCACTTTACTGAATGGATTGTTCAGTTTCTTTTTTTTTTTGGTGATTTTATTGGAAACGCTCCAATGATTTTCTTTGAATTTGATATACCAACTACACATACAAAGAGCTACAACTTTTATTTGAAACGTTTTTCCGGGAAAATTTCAAATTTTTGGGGGATTACGGTTTTCTCTAAAGTGCGATTCCAGGTATTACACAATTTATCTTTGACAGAATTTTCTAGTCAGATCCAATGGAGATACACAAATGGAATGACACGTATGAACGTTTTCCGATTTATCGTTTTTGAGCTCTATTCACATATACACATACCCACCTACTATTTTCTAAAAACCCTTTTTTTTTGGACTCAGTGGCGTATTTTCGGTAAAACTCGATATCGAAAATTTGAGATGATTACAATACTTCTTCACAGCAGTTTCAGAGAGTAAAAAAAAAAAAACTCTTTCGATATCGAGTTTTACAGGAAATAGACCCCTGACTCCAAAAACGTGGTTTTTAGAAAATGATATGTGAGTATGGGGATGTAATGTATATGTGAATAGAATAGCTCAAAAACGATATCGGAAAACCTTCATGCGTGGCATTCCATTTGTGTACCACATTGGATCTGCTTGGAAAATCCTTTCAAAGATCAAACAGAAGATCTTGGTATCTTCAGAATAATGTTGGTCCACTCACGGTCACTGTTGGCTAAGTAGACATGAGCATATTTTTGCTTGATTGTACTGTCATTCCGACTAATGAGAAAGGAAAAATCTGACCAGCCTTGAGTCACGCGGTAGTCACTATCGCTCTGATGAGCGTTGTTAGTTGTTAAAGAATTAAACTGCTCTAATTAAAGGAAGGTAATAACATTGCTGGGTCCATTTCTGAATCTAAACCAATCTGTTTCTTAATATTATCCACAGAACATTTATGACCGCCTATTATTTTCATTAGAATCTAAAATAGAGTCCCAAAAAAAAAATCAGGTGTGAAATACTCAGACTTTTCTTTGCTCCCCATAATATATATATATATATAAAATGACAAATTTTCTTTAAATTTCAATTTTGCTTAGATGTACTAACATAAATAAATGTGCAGGTGACAGGGGTTGTTAGGTAGAGAATGATAACATTGTAGGGAGCCAGTACTAAACAAACACATTTGAATTTTAACGTCTCAGATTCCTCAGAACTACCAAAAAACAAATTTTTCAGAAAACTATTTTCAGAAAGAAAGTGTACTATAAAAGAAAAGTATGCTATAAAGAAAATCGTAATTACATTTTTTAGAAAATTCTAAAAAACTTAAAAACCTATTTCATAAAATTGCACTTCTGATAAATTGATTTTCTTCAAATTTGGAATTCTATCTATGTGTAATCCATAACATCACAATGTTTTTTACACATAGGGGTAATACACGTTTTGAGGTCCCTTGAGTCCAGAATAATGGTTTTTGAAAATGGTCTGTATGTGTGGATTTGTGTAAAAAAAATATCTCAAAGAAGAAAAGTTGCAGGAAATCTTGATATTCCGTTTAGGTACTACCACCGCATCAGACATGAAGATTTCGGGCAATATAGGAAGTGGGACTTTACTAAAAGTTGTTCTTTTTTTCACTTTTTCGTGATTTTCTCGAAAACAACTCCAACGATTTTGTTCAAACTGCTAATACTATTTACACACTTAAATAGCTATCACTTTTATTTGTAACATTTTCCAGGGAAAATGATTTTTTGGGGGTTCTGAGGGAAAGTAGCGTTATACTTTCCACTTCGATATTATGTATGGTTTTACCGCCTACGGTATATATATATTATTAAAATACCATTCGTTGAATTCCAAATATAAAACCGGATGCGTTATTTTACAGAGTCGCAATAAAAAACTGGTGTTAGAACCAAGGATAGGAACAAAAACAAGTTTTGCCTAAATATATTAACTGGAAATTTGATTTTCTTTTTTACAGTTGATATAACAAATATATGAATACTGATGTAAGAAATAGTTTTGTAGTTTATATCAAAAATGAGAAAACGTTCACTGTTTCTTGTCAAATTAAATTTGTAAAATTAATAAATAATCTTTCTGATATAGATTTTTGGGATAGAAAATAGGAAATATTATTTGGTTAGTTATTCATTTCTAATTTTATTGGGCAGCAATTTTAATAACGAATTTTAAGAATAATCATACATTTTCAAATGAAAATTATTTAATATTCGAACAAAGAAATGTTAACTAGTTCAGAAAATCAATATAAAAAATTTCGTTGACAAAATGCTATTTTACGCGAGCGGATACCAGGCAAGGTCAAGGAGCAGTCGTATTCAAATTTTATCATGCGGAGATATTTTTGTATTCTCTATAGATAATAAGGATAAGTTATCTGTTTTCATAGCCATATAAAAAAAATAATTGTTATTAATCTATTGTATTATAAAATTCCTCTTTTTGAAAAAACTATAGTTATGTATGTACGAATCAAATTCTGTTTTTAGGCGAGAGATATGTTTCGTTGAAGAGCATGTAAAATATATCCTAATGTACACCGTACCTTTGGAAAAATAAACCTAGTCCTAGATCTAAAAGATCAACAGATCACACTGTTATTGATTGCATGATGCAATGGTTAATTAAAACTGATCAAATTTATATAGAAGTTTATCATTTTTACAGTTTGCACTTTTTTATCTTATAAAAGTTGCCACATATTTTGGTCAATTCTCCAATAATGTCTTTCCCAATTGAAAACAAAAACCATAACATGAAGTTGAAGACCTCATTAAGACGGAATTACGGTAGCGCAGCCCTCTGCGCATTATTTACCTCGAGCTTACTGTAGTATTAGAACCGTAAAAGAAAGGAGGTAATCAATTTAGAAGAAAGATGAATACTGTGAAGCAAGCATCAACATTCTCTTTAATACGAAAATATAATTTCTTACAATGGGGGTTAGTATATTAAATAAAATATATAAAAAATCGTGTTAAAATATTTTTTTTCCTATAATTTAATTTGTATTAAATGTAACTCATATTGAAACAGATTAGAAATACATATATATTTCTGGACATAAAATTTTGGTATAAAATATTCACTCGTCTTTCTTGCTGGTTATAATGCAGAATTTTCTTAAAAGTTGATTGGGTTTTTTTGACAATAGATTAGGTAGGTTGCCCTCAGTAGGTTATATAGTTGGTAGAACCTGACTTAAATCTTCTCTTGATGATCGCGAAATGTACGCACGTCTCTCGACATTGTATGACAGTTTCTAGGTAGGCCTAGAGTCGATTCCCCCTTAAAATTTAATGTTTGTGGAAAAATATTGAAAATAAAATTTGTTAATCATTATATCTGACTATATAACTTTGAAGGACATCGTTGGAATTGTTTCCATGAAAATTGGAAAAAAATTTATAAATCCCTTCATTGCTCTATTTTCTGTAAACTTGAAATTTCTGCAAAATATTAACAATGTATGGATGATAATTGCTTCCATATTTCAGTGGGGGTTGCTACACTTTTCTATGGTATCTGGCTATGTTACGCCACATGTCTTGACAAGCAGAAGGGGATAAATCATTGTACTTGTCGAGGCATGCACTTTATCGAACGGATGACACGCGCCATGCTCTAGTAAATTCATTACTGCTATGTAATTACGTTTAAGAAACATCTTATTTTGTCCTCACCCGTTTATTATTTCGTTAAATTTTATGTGTAAAAATGGATCTGTTAAAGTTAATAGATGCAAAAATTAACGTTCTAACTGTTTCAGGGTCTTTTATAACCCATTCTTTAATTATCTACAAAAAACAAACAACTTAAGTTCAAACATCTGAAACCAGTGCACCAACCATTAAAGTAGAGATTACATGAAATGTAAAGAAAACAGCTGCTTTAGTTTGAAAGTAAACTAAGCAAAATGGAAGTTGTGTATTTTATTGAGCCGGCAATAGTAGGTGAAGGTTAAATGTAGGTAGTATCCGTCAGCAATGAGAAAGCACGGCTGATAAATAGCAGCAAACTCTTAATTTAAATATATTTCTCCAAACTGAAATTAATATTTGCTCACTTTATTGTGGGTAGAATAATATTATTATAGAACGGGTGTTTTCATACGGTTTTTTTTAGTCGAAAGTTCCTAGAGCCCTTATAATATTGTATCAGCAAGTTTTTTTTTAGTTTGGGACATAAACACTGAATATGCCATGTAACTAAATAATGTGATTTTACACAAAAATATGGGCTATTGTCACACTGACAATAATAATTTATAAATATCTTTTTTCAGGGAGGTTGGAAGAAGAGCGGAGTTCACCATAAATGGAAAATCGTATAAAGGTATTTTATTCTTAAATTCAAGTCTTATCAGAAAGACTCGACTCTCTAGTCTTCATAAACCTGCTACTTCCTTAGAAAATGTTGGGGAATCACTAGAGGTGAAGAGTAATTTCTGTTTACAAAATTTGTTGCAGCCAATCCACTAGTATATTGATTATAAGATATATTTGCGGTTTTCATCTATGTCACCATGCTCTTTTTTGAAGGCTAGTCGCAAACAAAGTTAAATTATATTAAATTATGTTAACGTATTTTACTTTTTCGAAGTGGGTTTCTATGTTGTTTTCTCAACTTATTTTCAAAAATCAAGTGCCAATTGCAACTTAATCTATTCATTTTTTGTAATTTAATTTCATTATAGACTATTACAGCCCTGAACGCGGGGAATTACCTCGAATTACACAATATCCATTATAGAAAAAAGAATTTTGTATAAATGGTTTGCTCATCCTGTCATTAGATATATAATATATATTTTTTGTTCTGTAATTTCAAAAAAAATTAGCATTTAAATTCCATTTCTTTTTTTAAAATGTATTGCATAACTAGAGTAAGCAAATTATATCATTTTTCGGTAATAGTAGTAGTAATAATAATAATTAACAGAGCGCAATCTAGGTTGGGTAGATGGTGTCTGACCCTCAGTACTCAGGAACAGATACATGCGGATTTTTAATCGTTTCAGTTAGTCTTTTTTTCCGGATGTTCATTTGTTAGAAGTGACTCATGGTTTCTGTGAGTATCAAGCTTAGTTGAACAATTATGAGGTGTACACCTAAGAAGCACTTTGAATTTTCTAAAGATGAGCGAATACAAAAGCTAGCTGAAGCTATCAATTGATTTTAACATATCCCGTTATTTTTTATATAGCTCTATTCTATGATAATATCAAATGATTCTAATTTTTAGTTGCTGATGAAGTACCTGCTAATACAAGCTTGAACGAATTTATCCGGGAATATACACATTTAAAAGGTACAAAATTTATGTGCCTAGAAGGTGGATGTGGTGCTTGCATAGTATCAGTAAAATTTTCACATCCTACAGACAAAAAACCAGTATTCTGTGCTGTAAATTCGGTAGGTATTTTATTCCATTCTGAATCTGTTTCTTTTATATTGTACCGTAAAACTATTTCACCTAAATAATAATTTGTAATTTCCTTTTCTAAAAGGACACCTTGTTAATAATAATTTTTGAATAACAAACTCCAATTTTATCTTGATAGTGTTTGGTGCCAATATTTTCTTGTCATGGTTGGGCTATCACCACTGTTGAAGGTTTGGGAAATAAGAAGGCAGGCTACCATAAAATACAGAAAAGATTAGCTGCCGCCAATGGCACTCAGTGTGGATACTGTTCACCTGGGTTGGTTATGAATATGAACAGGTTTGCTTTTAAAGAATTTTATTTTATATTTAAAATAAGGGATAGTGAGTTCCTCCTTAAATAAATTTCAATTCAATTTATTGTCACTAATTGCAAATACCGACCAATAAGTCTAACTTACGAATAGATGCCAAGTCTAATATAGCCTAGACCTCCTAGAAGAAATTATGGAATTTGTAATCAGTGTGAGATAAACTCATGTGTAAAAAATTTGGCGTGTGTCATCGTTTTTATTAGAAATTCTATTTTTATTTTATTACTTTTAATTTATTAGTAATTGCTTTCTTCACTAAGTAAATGGGTCTTAACTAGTCAAGAAATATTGTTTTGTAAGTTTTCTTGATACAATATTATTACCTAGTTTCTATTTTTGTATAGTAGGAGAGAGAAAAATCTTGACTAATATTGCATTTGCTTGCAGCTTACTTGAACATAATCCAAAAATAACAATGGGAGAAATAGAAAATTCATTTGGTGGAAATATATGCCGATGCACAGGTTACAGACCTATTTTGGACGCCTTTAAGTCACTAGCAAGTGATGCTCCTAAAGATCTGATCCTAAAATTAACAGACATTGAGGTAGGATTTAGAGGTTTCATTAATTTTTTTTTAGATTTTCTTCAAATGTGAGCACAATAAGCTATCTTCAGTATCTTAAATTATTGCTTTTAAAACAATAAAAATGTAAATATGAAATTTTATTTTATAAATATAATTTAATTTTTTCTTAGGATACGATATGTCCAAAAGGAGGAAAAAGCTGCTTAAAAAATTGCAAGGAAGCAAGTTCGTTAAAAAATGGTTGCACTGAAAACGGTTTAACTTCGTCCACGCAATCACTAGCATTTGTTCTTGAAAATGGAGCACAGTGGTACCGCCCTGTTACGATCAAAGAAATTTTTGAAATTTTTGATATGATTGGGTCAAAATCTTACCGTTATATTGCCGGTAATAATGGGCAAGGTAAGATTGCATGTACTTTCGTATTTATTGGTGGAAATAATCTAAACTTTTTTATGATAGGTGGTTTCTACTTAGATTTCAATAGTTAGAATTGTCTCTCTTAAAGAATTGCATCTAAAATCGTAATAATAGTTGTATTTGGAGAGTTTATTTTTGAGCTCACAAAACCTTTGTTTTCACTGTTGGATGTTTATAGAAATATTGGCTATAAAGCCAAATCCACTGTTATCTGAACGACTTTCGGTCCACTGTAATCTGAGCGGTGTTATTGTTTATATACAGAATACAGTTCTCTTCAAGTATAGATTCTGTAATTGTTATTGATTATGTGTGGTGGTGATTACAGTTTGCTTGTGAGTTTTCACTAAACGAATAATTGCACATATCAGTTCTCTGCTGCCCAAAGTGTAATATGTGAATCATCAAGAGTCAATAAAGTATGTTGTTTTTTAAACTGGTATTTCCGCAGTGACGTCAACTTCCCTGAAGAAGTGGCTAGTGCACTTTACCCCCTATGGGAAGGCTGTTTTCATAGTCTCTTAAGAACACTTATAGCGACTTAATGTGCTTGTTTTGATTTTAATATTAAGTAGAAGCCAGAATTGATTGTGAAAACGAGAAAATTTTTCACTGATAAATTTTGTTTTATTTTTTTAATAATTAAATCCATTCTTAAAATCACTAACATTCAGGTACTTTAGAAGAATTAAAATTTGAAATAATTAGAAATTCTTCAATTATGTTGATATTATAATTCTTCAATTAGATGATAGTCAAAGAAAAGAAATGATTAATATAAAATGGTTTTAGGAGTTTATCGCATCAAACAAGATCCAGAAGTATATATTGATATAAATGGAATTCCGGATTTACATGGTTATGAAGTTAATTCAAATGGCATTATACTAGGTGCTAACATAAATTTGACGGAAGCGATGGAATTATTTTATAAACTATCAAAAGAGCATGCAGCTAAATTTTCTTATTGCAAGACACTTGCCGATCATATTGATCTCATAGCTAATGTACCTGTCAGAAATGTAAGTTGGTTAGTATATTGAAACACTTTTTTTTAGAATTGGAATAGAAAATTTCACATATTGTATGATTGTGTTTCAACAAATGTTACCCTAAGAAATTTTTTATTAGTTTAAGAAATTCGGATTAGATTTTTGCTTAAATTAGGGACTTAAAAAAGAATTTTTTTTTTGTTATGTAAATTGCATCTTCCGGTTAAAGTTGATATTGATTAAGTAAAAAACTTTTTAAAAAAAAAAAACATGACACGACAAGGTAATTAGGGAAAGGAAAAGAAAATTCAAATTTATTAAGCTGTCGCCTTATGACTAAGTAGTCAAAAATTAGGCTAGGGGAAATATTAAAAAAAAAATATCATTTATGATGTTTTAGTTCTCCGCGGTCATTGCTAAATTCCGGAAACTCAAGTGTTTTTAATTTTTCATTATTCAGTTCTGCCTATTTTCTGTTGCCAACGTTTTGGGAAATCTTGGACAAGTTTTTTCAAAACATTTATCATACATATAGCAATGAGCTGTACCCATCGAATGGAATATTGATTTTTTTAAAATAATCTTATCTATTTACAACTCTTGCATTAAAACATGTTAATTAATTCATTTAAATAATATTTAATTAATTTCAATTTATTTTGCATAAACATAAAATTTGTTTAGTTTTAAAGAATTAGATTATTGAAGATTTCAGATAAATTTTAGTACCCTAAAGTATCGGTATCGGAGTTTTATTTACTTTTTTATTTAAATCAGGTGATACATTTCACAATTGTTGTGGTTTCCTTGTTGGTTGTTAACGTTATAATAATGTTTACCTTGTGTTAACTTATTATACTCAAACTTGGGAAAAAAACCAACAACTACAATGTAACATTCACAACGCTGGAAAAAAAAGGAAGACACAGCTTCTAAACATAAAAGTTTACTTTTATTTTCACTACATACAACAAAATTGCCACTTACACTTAATAATATTTTTTTTTTAATTTAAGGCGTCTCAACATCTGTGGTCATTTGCGCCCGGAGCCTTCTCAGTGCACTGCCGGCCTCCGGACAGTGTTCTCCCGTTACAGACAACCATCACCGGACAGTGAGCTGTAGGGGCTCCTAGGAAGAGAAAATCTAAGGGAGCACGGCTGGATTCGAACCCGTGATCTCCGCGTTACTAGTCCAGCGCGCTACCACTGAGCTAATCCCTTCCCTAATAATATTGTTAATATCATATTTAACTCTTGTCAGCCTGGTTGAAATTTGGTGTAAAACCAATGAAAACCATTTTTGTTCTCTTGTATCTCAAATTTTCACTCGATAGCCAACAATTTTTACTATGTGAACTTGTAATAAATTATTTTATTCTTTGAATTGTGAGATTCAATAAGTCGGAAATGCTTAAGAAGCCAAGAGAGGCACAGCAGGAAAATACCTAACTAAAATAATAGAAAAATACAACATTAAGGCAGTAGATTTAATATCACGATTTATATTATAAATTTTACAAGCAACAGATCACTAAATTTGGAATCTTATGACGCAAGCAACAGTTTTGAGACTTGAGAGACAAATTTCTAAACTCGTGTGTTGGCTGATATTTTTTAATGCAACTTGCATCACATGCTAGGATGTCAACTAATGCAAGATCAAGTAGAAAGTAGTTGCAAAAGAGATTTCCATCGCAATATTGCGATGTACTGCACCTTGAGCTCCATTTTCCCAAGTGAAAAGTCAACAAGGGTACGCCAGTCAAATGATACTACTCCTAGACACCATTACTCTAACAAGTTACCATAGCAGTTACCGTAATTACCACATTTTAAAATAATAATTATTTAATAAAAAACATTAATGCAAATATTAATTAATTACAAAAATATAGAATTTTTTTTATAAATATTTATAAAAATAGATAAATACATTCTCATTAAAATTTAAAATTAAAGTCCTTATAATTAAACAGATATCTTCATTTCGAATATCTCATTTTGTGTTTTGTAACTTTTCAAACTTTCAAAAGTGATTGTAGAATTTAAAATTGACACAATACAAAATTATTGTTTATGCTTACCCCAGTTATTCCACCATCTCAAAGAACCTGTATAAGACTTTAAGAGGAATTTGGACTTGAGTTGGTGAGAGTAGGTGGTGATTGTATTACAAAAATATGCGTTTTTTTTGTGAAAGCCTTATAAAGAGATAATGTGGAGGTTTGGATAGCGGTGAGGGGTACATGATACCAGAATATGTCCTTTCCTAAAAGTATGAGGGCTGCTAGGGCAAAGGGTCGGTTAGGGATTCACATTACCACAATGTCCCTATTTTTTCATAAAGAAGGAGCCTTTATAAAAGAACAATACATTTGGACAGCAATGCATTTTAATTTTCTTCCAAATAACCGTCAATCGTCATTAAACAATTGCTTCTACGAATTTTGTTGTAATTTGTCTTAATTGTTTGAACAGGTTGGCACATTTGCAGGAAATCTTTCCATGAAACACGAGAATGAAGAATTTCCCTCAGACCTTTTTTTATTTTTGGAAATGGTCGGATCCAAACTGATAATTGGTAAGATAAATAATATATTTTAAGATTAACTTGCAATATATAAGAAACTAGAGCGCATTTATAGAAAATAAATTACTGCCTACATAACTGAACAAAAGTAAGAAATAGAATACCAGTAAAAACTTAAATTTTCTGTCTAGTTTTAAATATATCTGTGTTTTATTTGAAATGTTTAATCGTTTTTGAGAAATTTAATTTAAGGGGCTTAACAACAAACTTCAATTCCACCGACTATCATAGGGAGCTACAAAAAATTAATAAAAGTCCTGAATTAGGAAAAGTTTATCAATTAGATTTGTGAGAGTTGCAATTAGAGAAAGTCATGTGTTTCATATTAGATTTTTGTTTTGTTTTGTATTTTAGCAGATGAAACTGGAGTTGATCAAACGATGGGCCTTTTGGAATATTTAGCTATGGATATGAACAAAAAACTGATTGTGAAAGTCATACTTCCTGAGCTTGATGATAGTGTTTACATTACAAAATCTTATAAGGTATTTGGCATATGTATATATATATATATATATATATATTTGTTAACCTAATAGTATGTTATTTTTTATCAAGATAACGTTTTTTATTTTCCACAGATTATGCCAAGAGCACAAAATGCTCATGCTTATGTTAATGCAGGCTTTATGTTTAAAGTTGATAAAAAGAACTCTCATACTGTCCTGGAAAAACCGACAATTTTGTTCGGTGGTATCAATCCTAAATTTGTGAGTATATGCTGTAGTAATTTGTAACAATTTAAACATTGAAGTGATCAAGTTTGATATGTGAACCAAGCCTTATTTCCTCTCAGATAACTTAACGGCACACTTGATTTTGTGTTACGCAATAGCTGTTTCGTATTAATCGTATCAATAAATTTGATTGTTTATCCTTAATTTCTTACTATCATCTTTGCAATAGATACATAGAAATTTGTTTTATTCTCAACTATTTACATGCATATATAAACATTTTATGAAAACATGAACATAATTGGATATAGATAAATCTATCTGTCAACATGTGCGCAATAAACTTTCATTAAATTGTTTTAGTTACATGCCACTAACACTGAAGAATTCCTTAATGGAAAAAAGTTACTGGATAATGATTCTTTGAAGGGTGCTTTAAAAACCCTTGATGCAGAAATAAAACCAGATCATGTTCTACCTGATGCCACTCCTGAATTCCGACGCGGTCTTGCCTTATCTCTTTTTTATAAATTTGTGCTTTCAATAGCTCCTCAAGCTGTTAGTAAAAAAAATAAGAGTGGAGGATTCCTATTGCAACGCCCTGTGTCTTCAGGAACTCAAGAATTCGATACTGATCGCAACATATGGCCTTTGAATAAGCCAATTCCAAAAATTGAGGCACTCCTTCAATGTACAGGTTTAATTAATTGCTGTTAGAATCTAGAATTTTTACATCCTGTCTAAAAAAAACAAACAATTGAATTATAATTTAAATTTCTTCTAGGAGAAGCTGAATATACAAATGATATTCCCAGTTATCCAGATCAATTATGGGGCCAGCTAGTGCTGTGCGATAGAGCTCGTAATACTATAACAGATATTGATCCATCTGAAGCACTTGTAAGTACTGTATATTCAAATCACTTATGGGATATAAGGAATACTATTTTATTGACATATTTTTATATTATTTTCAGTTTAATGGTTTAAATGAATTATTTTATTTGTAGAAATTTTTTTAAATTACAGAAAATGCCTGGGGTAATCAAATTTTTCTCCGCAAAAGATATTCCCGGTAAAAACACCTTTGTATGGAAAGGATTTTTATCTACAGTTGAAGATGAACCGGTACACTTTTTTTTATTTTTCGTAAAACGGCATTTTAAAATTTTTTAGTAAAAAAAACTTCGTTTCTAGGTTTTTGCAGAAAAAAGTACAGATTATGCTGGTCAAGCTGTTGGAGTTATTATTGCTGAGTCACATTCTGTGGCAATTAAAGCTGCAAGCAAAGTAAAAATAACTTATTCTAATCCGCAAAAACTTTTTATTAATGTAAGGGAAATTATAAACGACAAAGTGGATGACAGAATCAAGTTATATGAAACAATTACTCCTAAAGAAAAAAAAAGTATGTAATATAATTTTAATGGAAAAAGATGAAATTTTTATGATGAAATTGTTTTATTTAAATGCGATCCATTATACTAATTCTTTTTGTCGTTGCCTTCTTTTAAATCTTTTCTTATTTTTTACTTATATGTAAAAATTTTGTTCTCCTTTATCTAAAGAAAAACTTTTACTTTTTATACAGCAATTGGTACATCCGGATACTCAATTTTTTAGCTCGAAAAATACCATTAAAAAGTTAGACTTTAACAACGCTATATTTTTGCAAGAAATCATATTTTTTCCATAGAAAATTTTAATAAAAGATAATTTTCCTTTAAGAAGACAGAGGAATAGAAACCCTCTGGAGCGAATTACATTTTTTTTTATTACTGGAGAACAGTGTCAAGTTTCAAAAGTTCCTAGGGAATGGTTGATTTACTTTCAGGAGACGCAATTCAAGTTTGTATTGTATTGAATATGAATTTTATTTAGAACGAACTTATATTTTGTTAATCCTTCTTTCTTTTTTTTAAATTGATAATACAAATAATTAAATTGATTTCCTTAATTTTATTTTAAGCATTTAAAAACTTTTTTATGAAGAGGTCCGGCTCCTTCACTAGACAAGTACAGCTGCCCCTTGAATAGAAAAGTTTAAGAACCCCCTGCTGTTACAGAATAATACGATAACATTTAATATTTTTCAAAACAATGAATACGCAGTTTTTTCATAATAATTAAGCTCGAATGCCAAATAGTTTTCACTGATATAAAGAATCTTCATTTATTTACAGGCAATATTAAATATAAATTGACGGGAAGATGGGATGTAAAATCACAGTATCATTACACAATGGAAACACAGACTTGTGTGGCTGTTCCTGTAGAAAATGATTTAGACATATTTGTGAGTTCTCAATGGCCTGCTGGCGTGCAAGAAGCAATAAGTCTCGCACTTAATATACCAGAACACAGGTATGGCTGTCCGTATAACTTCAGGATGCTATGATAATTATGTGTGTGCATCATTTGGTTAAATGTATATAGATGAAATGTTGGAAAAACGAACTGCTGAATTACTTACATTTCATTAAGTGAATTAAGTTCGCATAAGTAAATTGCATTGCAATACGATTACGATTTAAACAAAATTTTCGTAGAGTCACCATTAATTTCAAACTTGAAACTACTTGCAAATAAATTAGAACTTTCTAAGCTACTTCAAGATTGAATATTGTTTGTATTTTGTCTTCCTAAGAACTTTATAAGCCTTTTTCTAAATTGCAGTTTCTAGAGTGTATATTGTCTTTTTTATTGCCATCATTAATAATATGTCCTTTGAGAGTTATCGAAGGATAAGTATTGTTTATTCTTCTGTATACGCTTGTCAGTTCATTTTTAAGTTGTAATTTGATGTAATAATAGGCAGAATTCATTAATAGGTGTTTAAAAGACAGATGTGCTTAATGTTGAAAAATTCTTTGGGATTAACTATATGGTCCCGGTAGGGTTAGCTATGGAGATAGGGTACGGCCAAAGTTGAAAAATATTAATTTGAGATATGCATTATTTTATTACTTTAATTTCATAAAAGTTAATAACATAATTAAATATTTTTAAGAATTAATATGAAAGTGAGAAGATTAGGAGGAGGTTATGGAGCCAAAATAACTAGACCAAATCATATTGGAGTTGTCTGCTCCTTAGCTGCCTATCTTTTACATCGTCCTGTTCGCATGGTACTGAATCTGGAGAGAAATATGGAATGGTGTGGAAAACGATTTCCAGTTTTCAGTGACTATGAGGTATGAAGTATTTTGTTTCTGAAATTAATTTTTTATATTATTAAGTAGTCCGTTTTATGTTTTAAATCGTGTGATACTAATTTTTTTTTTTAACAATATAAATTTTTATCATCTTACCTAATGTACAATTCAATGCAAGAAGCGTCCTTGAGATTGTAAAGAAAAGAATAAGAAAGACTAGTGTAAATTTCATTTTTGAAATAAGATTTGTCGCTTGAAGTGGCAGATAAAAAAAGTTTGTACGTCCTGGTACGAAAGTTTAAAAATTTAAAGATTTGTTCTCTTAAAAAAAAAATTCTCGTTAATTAACTTTATTATTTTGTCCTATGGCGCGATACAGCTTAGTGGTTAGAGGCGTGGACTACCAAGATTCGAACTATGGCTTAATACCCGATCTTAGACTAAGATTTAATTTATAAATAATAAGTATGTCCTATGAAATTTGATCGGGAATCGGACGTACAAAGTAGGCATTACTTTTTTCTGTTTTTTAATCTATTATATTATTAAATATACATTCGGCAACAAAAAAATGGGATACTTAGTTTTTGTCATTAATAAAGAATATTTATGCAACAGTCTATTTTTAATGCAATTCGCTAGCTAAATAATATCTCGAAGTGTATATATTTACACTAACTCTTGATTTGAATTGATGTAAAAAATAAAAAAAATGAAAATAAAAAAGAACGTAAAAATTAAAAATCTTTTTTACAAAATTTTGAGAACTTGTTGTAGTTTTTCTCATTTCCTAACACTTGGTATTGCCTCTTCGGGCAATACTAAGGGCTCTGATGCGGCGCGGCTTTATGTGGGGGATGAATGGTCTCTTGGCAGACGGTTTCCTATTCTTCTTGCAATGCGGATATGTTGCAGAATAGTTGGAGGCCGACCTTTAGCTCTAACACGCCTCATGAGCAAATCCAATAGATTTGCCACAATAGATCCTTGGGGACCTCCCGTTAGAAGTCCCATAGATGTTCTATAGGATTCAGGCATTCGATCACATTTATACCGACTTCAGAAACGGATGAAAACTCTAGCTGTATGAGGTCTGGCGTTTCCATTCACTATTATGAAACTGTCCCAGATAAATGGAGCAAACGTTATGACTGGCTCCAAAAAAACAACTTACCTAGCAGCGGTCATTGCGCCATTTTCAACAACCCTTAACTCGGTGCGGACCTCCAAACTTATCCCACCCTAATTAATGTCGTTGAAAAGGAATACTTCCGCTAGTAGTACATTGAATGAAGCGCTCTCCCAGCCCTCTATTGCTCCATAGTCCATTGGAGTTACGGATTGGCAAGCGCTAACTTGCTTACGATGATTCCTGGTTAGTAGGACCTGATGCTGGTCTCCAAGCCTACTTCATGCTAATGGATGTTGTATCAAACTTGTATTTAGTTATCCCTCAGCTCTGTAGCTGTAAGAAACCGATTGCGTAAAAGTGCGAGCTAAAGAAGTAGATCGTCCCGATTTGATCCCTTCTATGATCATTTCCGGATCTCCGACCGTATTCCCCAATTTCCTAAAATGTACGATTGGTCGATGAAAAGTAGGACGTGACAAACTTCTGCCACATATCGTAAACAAGAGCGACTGACAGCATCCTTAAAAGAAATTATCATTTTTAAGCAAATAAAGAAAGTTACCGATAAAATTTTTAAAAAAGTGGAAATAAACATAAAAATCATTACTTACTATATCTCTCCCAGCATAGAAAGCCACACTAAATGAATTTTTGCTGTTTTCAATTTTTACTTCTGAGTAAAAATTGAAGCTCTTAAGATAAATGTTTTTGTGATTAAAATATTCTAAATAACAATTATATAAGTTATAAAGATAAATATACTAAAGCTAGTACAAAATATAGTTTGTGTTTTTATATAGAAAAATTTGTTTCCCCCTTTTTTTGTGACTGAGTGTATATATATTTGTAAAAAACCGAGTCTTTGTAAAAAATATTTTGTTGAGAAACACTAATTATTCCTAGGTAGGAGTAAGTGAGCTGGGTGAAATTCAGTATCTTAATGCTAATGTTTACCAAGATGACGGGCATTGCGCAAACGATCCAGCTATTCAAGCTACATTTCAGCATGTAATTAATGCTTATGATCCCAGTACATGGAATATGAAAGGATATGGTGTAACAACAGATTCAGCTAGTAATACTTGGTGTAGATCACCTGGTATGTATTTCTAGCTAGTAATCCCATCTTTTGTCCGAGGCACTTTTAAAAGTAATGAGATAAAAAAAATATCGTTTCACATATTATAAGTTCTGCGTGAGTGTTAGTAAATAATCTGCAATACCACCCTCACAAACCTTTATATCTTTGAAAGACTGGTATCACTTAGCTTTAAAGATGTAATTTTTTTTTTCTATTAACATTTCTGAAACGGGAGGAAATTAGAAGAGTTCAGGATGCCTAAGCACTTCGGCAAGGATCTGAGTTTGTGTAGTAAGGTTAGATATAAATTTATATGTTAATATATTAATATAGTCCCAATCATCAATATGATGCCCCCATATAGAAAATTTTCTGACAGTGCAGAAGAATGCTGGAAAGACATTGGGGGTGTGAGACCGATAGGCTTATACTGACTTTTTGAGAAATTGTTCGAAATTAGGATATCTATGCCGCATTGTGTGTCGGTCAGGATATATAAAGTATTTCATATTAAATGTCAAGATACTTCAGTGAGTACAACACATGGCTTGTTTGGTCAAAACGGGAGAAGAACAACACTGAATCGGGATGGGCATACTATTGGCATTGGAAAATAACGACATTCGGTTTACGGGAGGTAATGGAAGCTCATCTTAGGATGAGATGCAAAGGACACTAGATAAGAACTTTTAGGGGAGGTCATATAAAGCAATTGAGGGTCAAATATAGCAAGCGAATCAATCATTCGTTTGAATCAACTTCTTCTTTCCAAAATTTAAGAAGTGGAGATTTTAGTTAGATTATAAGGTCAGTATTTGCAACTTGGGAGAGTATATCCCTTAAGGGCTAATGGAGGAAAGTATTGGCATTATTTGCTGTTACTCTGATGGCTCCAGATATTATGAAACTGTCTGTAGTAGGAGCTTGGCTTCGGGCTGTACAAAAGAAGATCTTTGCTTAGGAGTGTGGCCAGAGTTTTCCAGGCTTAGCTCATTGGATCGTTGAAAGCTGCTGCAAGGTTCAAAAGAGTAGGGAGAAGTTAAAGTAGTGAGGATATTCTTTAGCCTTACAGTAAAGATTTGAATGAGCTGTGATAGAGCACTAAACTAGTAGGTGAATGTATGAAAAAACAAAAATATTTTAGATGTGTTAGAATCACAACTTTATAGGTAAATATAATTTTAATGTAGAATCTATTAAAAAGCCTTAAGGAAAAATAAATAAAAAAATATGCTAGTGAAAAAATTATTTAGAATGTTTTCACAGTTAAATAATATCCAAACGTGTGTTTTTTTTTTGAAATGAAAAGAAGGCCCAGGGCAAGATGAAAAGATGTGCTACTGGGACCATAATAGGGTAGGGTTTAGAAGGAGACTTGGAAGACAAAACTGGAGACTTCAGCTTGTCCTCAAATCTCAACATATAAATGTATATATTTGAATGTCATATACATAAAATGGACATTTTTAATTAGTGTTTCATATTAAGATTATGACAGACAGTTGTTTATGACCAAAGTAAAAAAAAATGCAGAAAATGTGAAATCTACAATGTTTTGTTGTTTTTCTCCATTATGCTATTTGTTTTAAACATTGTTTATATTATAAAATAATTCAATATTTGATATTTTTTACGACCTCTGTATTTTACAATGTATAATATAATACATTATATGTGTTATATTATGAAAGGTTGTTACTTATATATTTTTATTATTATTTATGCTTATTTTTGTCATAAGTAATTAAATTTTGTTCATAGGTTCGACTGAAGGTATTGCACTTATTGAAACAATTATGGAACATATTGCCAGTGTAGTTAAAAGAGATCCAATTGATGTAAGAATAATCAACATGGTGAAAGAAGGAAATCCACTCCCCCAGATGATTCAGGACGTTAAAAAATTGGCAGATTATGACAAACGCTCAAAAGAAGTTGATAATTTTAACAAGGTAAGCTTCCATGATAATATCACCAGTGTAATTGGTAATTGTCTATGTTTGGTGAACTGAATTTCGCAATAACAAAGAATAAAGAAGTGTGTTTTTCTGATGGGTTATTTGCACATTTTATAATTTTATTTTTCAAGAAATTTGTAGATGAAATTGAAATTATATATTTTTATTTGATCCTAATGTTTTTTGTTTTTAGGAAAACCGTTGGAAAAAAAGAGGAATCACCCTTGTGCCCATGAATTATCCTTTTCAATATTGGGGTGCGTGGTACGGTATGGTAAGCATTTTTGGGATGGATGGAACAGTTGCCGTATCTCATGGAGGCATTGAAATGGGTCAAGGTTTGAATACGAAAGTAAGATTCATATTTTAACTTCTTTAATAAACGATGTTACAATTTTTTTTTATAATAAATCTATATAACCGATCCATTTTTGATAAAGTTAAGCAGTTAATTGTAACTGCATACGTTTATTACTTCATTTTCATGTTATTTAATGACCTAAACAAACACCATTTCTTTTAACTATTTATTTCAATAAATACTCAAGGTATTTATTGAAATAAACAAACACCATTTCTTAGCTTATAAATATTCCATATAATAATTCTTTATTTCATCAATATAAAGAGTTTTTTTTCACTTTCCTCGTTATAGACATGAGGAATAGTGATGCTCAGTTTGTGCATATCTCAGAATTTAGGTAAGATCCTTACTTTACAGACTTGTGAGAAACTTTCGGACGTAGTTTCTCTGTCGCAGTTATTAAGACACCTAATATTAGAGAAAAACCGACCCTACCTCGATGCACATTTTTCGTTTAGTTTTAGCTGGTATCGTATTTGATAATGCTGTAAGTTAAAAAAAAAAAAAAAAAAACTATTTAAAAAAAGAAAAGAAAATAGTATATTAGAGAAATGCCTGACATAAATAATATCTTCCATGAAAATTCATAACATTGCCTTTTTAAATTGAATTTTTTTTAAGGCGCGTCAAGGTCTGTGTCATTGGTGCCCGAAGCCATCTTAATGAACTGCCTGCGTATTATTTTATATGCATTAATGATCAGGTTTCATAAATCACTAGCTTACCATTTAGCTCAGATTTATTAACTGACATACATGTCTAGTTGTGGTTCCCAGTACTTCTCTTATTTGCTACCTGTGTACATATACAAAATCCTCTTCTTTTTTTTTTTTAATTTGTAAAATAAAGAACAAAACTTTGTGAAACTTATCACTTTTACATTATTATTTTTTATTTAAATAAATTGAAACACTCGCTTTTTAAACTAAAAGGTTTTACTTGCATTGAACTCACAATACTTCATCTTTATTATATAAATAATATATTTTAATTATTCTTGATATTTTATTGGTACAAATGTTTTACGACCATATTTGGTTGTGAACGGTACCATCTGACTTCCTGTTAGATTGCGGAGTTTCTATTTTGAAGTTATTAGAGGGTCTTTAATGATAAACTGAATTTTCATTTTCTGTGCTAATTCCGTAAGATCTATTGTCATACTTATCTACTATCTTTCCTTTCTCCCAGATTTTACCTTTCCTATAAAATACATTTTCATTAAGGTTGAAATCACTACTTTTCCGGGTATATCTGTCAGTCTGTCATAATATTTTTTCATATTGTTTTGCTTATTCTGTAAATACTCTTTGGACCCAGTAACTACTTTGGGACGCAACCTTTCTCTATAGTTGACACGTTTACTCTTAACACTCTGCTTTATAATAACTGAGCAGGAGACCACTTTCTAATATTGGACTATTTTTACAGTCCCCAAGTAGTGGTCCCCACTACTTCTCTTATTTACTACCTGTATACATATACAACAGCCTGGATTCGTATCCGGGATTTCCAGCGCGCTCCTGCTAAGCTAATTCCTCCCCTAAAATCAATTATCACGAAAAAATGTTTTAAAAAGTTAAAGGTCTGTTTCAGCGTTGGGTAAATATATTAATTATTAAATTAATCATTAAGAATTCTGGTTTTTATGTTTTGGCTGGTTCTAAGTATATGCACAAAACACACGCACCTATATGAAATTCCAGACCAATAATACTTTTGGATTTCGGATTCAGAATCGAAGAGAACTCAATCAAAATGTCCAAAGCAAGCAAATATTAGTGCCATATTGAAGAAAAGGCGATCTTTTTAAATTTAATAATGTCGTAAAACATTGTTAACTTAAACTAAGATTAAATTATGGAAGATAGTTTGAATTATGGATGACAAGATGAATCATGTACAAGTAACATTGGTAAGTCCATTGACAATGAAAGTTCATTTTTTAAACGAAAAGTTCAACCAGTCTTAACATGAATTTAAATAAAGTCGAAGAATTTAATGTAATTAAAATGCCCAGGCCCGTTCTTGAAAGGACTTTCCAGAATGTGTTCCTACTTTAAGAAAGTTGTCATTTAAAATGATGAGTCTATGATTTAATAATTTGCAGGTTGCTCAAGTAGCTGCTCATATTTTAAAAATTGACTTAGAACTTGTGTCCATAAAGCCTACTACAACCATTATTGCACCAAATAATTCTTCTACAGGCGGCAGTCTAGGGAGTGAAGCCATTTGTTATGTACGTCTTGTTTTTTCACTATAAGGTTAGTATTTTTGCAAATACAGGCGAATAATTTAAAATGAATTTGTCAGGCTGTAAAGATGTGCTGTGAAGAATTAAATAAACGTTTAGAACCTCTGAAAAAAAAATTAGGACCAAAAGCAACTTGGAAAGAAATAATTAACACAGCCTACCAAAATGATGTAAATCTCAATTCAACTTATATGTAAGCTAGTTAATTTTTTTCTCTTGTTGTAGAATACACTTTTTCTTCTAGAGATATCTTATATTTAGATCACTTTGTTTTTTTTTTAATTGTTTTAGGTTTACAAACCAAGATGATGTTAAGGATTATCCAATATACGGTGTGGCAGTGACGGAAGTTGAAATTGACATACTCACCGGACAATACCAAGTGAGTTTAATATTCCATCATAAATAAAATGGTCATTTTTGTTATTGATTAATTTTCGCTTGCTTTATAATAATTATAAATACAAACTAATTAAGAAAATCTATCTCTGGTCTAATGGGCAATGGACATTGATTTAAAAAAATGGTCAATAAAATTTATCTATAATTGGATAAGAAAAAAAATTAATATTAATTTTAAGAGAAATAAGACCATTCAAAACATTTAAAACGGGCATAATGGAACATTTGAAAAATAATGAATTCTTATTAGAAAAATAAATGTTTCGGAATTGTTAAGTATTTATTTATTGTATAGACTAGGCGAGTGGATATAATTGAAGATGCAGGTCAAAGTTTAAGTCCAGAAATAGATGTCGGCCAGGTAGAAGGAGCATTTATTATGGGTCTTGGCTATTTTACATGTGAAGAAATTGTGTATCGTTCTGATACCGGAGCACTTCTCACCAACAGAACATGGGTAATTATCTAGTAATTACTATCATATTACACTAAGATTGCGAAATAAGTATGTAGTATGAATTAACTTAAAACATGGATAAAAAAGATGTGGTCTTGTTGTTTAAGACATTTCTTGCTAATAAAATATTTTCTTGAATTTAGGGCAATCTACTTGCTGCGAAGAAAAAATTTTAAACATATTTATTATTACCTTTTTTTTTTTTTTTTTATATATATATAGAATTACAAACCACCAGGAGCGAAGGATATACCTATAGACTTCAGAATTACTTTGAGAAAGAATACTCGCAATCCTATGGGAGTTCTTAGGTCGAAAGGTAATTTATTTCTGATTAAACATTCTTAACAGTTACAAGCACATTAATTGTTTCCTCTATTATTTTGTTTAGCGCTTTAAATACTTATTCTTTTTTTTTTATTTCTAGCAACTGGTGAGCCTCCATTTTGTTTGAGTTGTTCAGTGACCATTGCGATAAGAAATGCTTTAAAATCAGCTAGACAAGATGCTGGTCAGAGAGATGAAACTTGGTTTGAAATTGGTAAGTTTTCTAATAAATGTGAGTACATAGATAAACATATAGGTGTATCTTAACTTTGGATTCACGGTTCCCACAGGTATCCATAGAAAAATTTCACTGTGCCCATAATACAAAAAATCAACTTATTGTCTTCTCTTACTTTTACCCTAACTGAAATCTTGCTTACTTTACTAATGAGTGTGAATGTATGCAATAAATTACAATATTGTGGCACTATTAGAAATAAAACATTTTTTTGTTTTTCTAGTAATATTAACAAAATTCGTTGGACCTTTTTGTAAAATTAACATTTATACACTAGAAAAAGATAAATATTTTGTTTTCAAAGGGATTATTAATTATTTTTACAAAGCAATTCTGTTTTTTCTAATCTTTTAAGCATTTTACAACTGATTTTTGTTACTAATTACTTTTTAGACCCACCCTTTACTGGAGAACGAATATGGCTTGGAGCACTCACAAAAAAAGAAATGTTTTCGTTATGAATCGTATTTCCTATATCA
This sequence comes from Triatoma infestans, assembly GCA_011037195.1. Taxonomy (NCBI): domain Eukaryota; kingdom Metazoa; phylum Arthropoda; class Insecta; order Hemiptera; family Reduviidae; genus Triatoma; species Triatoma infestans. The sequence continues at coordinate 128,888 of JAAEAF010002124.1, read as the reverse complement.
ACAAGTGTTTGTTTAATTTTTATGTTTCTTATGTTAATGATTTTCGATAATTATGATTGTTCCTTCTTGATCAAATACTAGATACAGATTCAAATCAAGAATATTCAGTTTCAGATTAAATTTTAATTCTCCATGGACGACTTCAGGGGAATTTCAAAACTTCAGTGAAGGAACTTTCATATTTATAATATCTAGTGAATGAATTATCTCTATAATAAATCATAAATTACATTCGCTTTATTTTTATTTGTGTACAGTTTGTTTTAAGAATTGTAAAGATTATTTGAATGTTTAATTTTCTGCATTAAGAAAATATTTAAAACTTATGTAAAGTAATAGAATGGAATATATAAAAGATATTATGATTCTTTGTGGAAATATCCTTTAAGGAGAATAAAAAAATATTAATTATGATTAAAAGCGTTGTAAAAACGAAAAAATGCGGGAAAAGAATAAATTTGTTCTTTTTTACTTTTATATTGTATAAGTAATTTTTAGTAATAAATGAAAAAAAAATCAATTAACTTATACATACATTTTTTTAATTAGCTCTCTAATTAGTTTATACAATTCAAATACTAACAATTACTTAAACTTACATCTTTAGTGTTATTCAGGAATTATTTCCGAATTTGTTACTATTGTTTCGGAAGAAATTGTGTGTGTTACATACATACTGAGATAATTAGAAAAACAGAAAAAAAAAACAGTAATTTTCGTTGATTTCCATTCTTAAAACATGCTTGTTTTGTATAATTATTTATATAAATAGAGTAAAACATATCTCAATTCTTTTATTTTTGCCCAGCACCATTAATTTTATTAATAAAGTTACCAGTATTAATATTTAGATTCATAGAAAGTTGTTCTAATTGCAGCTGCGATGGAAGTTAATTGGCAGTAAATAAACTTTGAGATAACGATTAATGCGTCTCAATGGAAAGACATGACAATTGGCATTTTCATATATATATTATAAATAAAATATTACATTTTCGTAAATATATTTGGTTTTATATTATATACATTTGGTTTTCAAAGGGGCTATTTTTTTATTATTTTTTTTACAAAATTAGGATAATTATTCTTACAATTAAGTTAATTTCAATTGCTACTCCAGATGTAGGAGTACATAACATGAGTCAAAAAGTGGTTGAACATGTGTGAACAGAGGTGGCACAAAATATCTCAAGAGGGGCCATAGAATCAGCAAGAATTTCGCCCGGACTTTGCTTCTAATGCTACTTTAATTTCCGAGATCTTTGTTTGTAGTTATAACCTGCTAATCAGTCGCAGATCTCATTTAATTACCAAATCAGGTTTAGTTGGCTAGTCTGTTAGCTGTAATAGTACATGCTCACTGACGATTCTGTCAAAGATAAATAATTTAACGTTATTTGTGATGTTGCTCTCCATCTACTGTGTTTAATACAATCAATGCATCCATTAATTACCTGAAGCTAAAATAGAATTCATTAAATTCGCTGAAGAACCACTTTCCTAAAACAAAATCTATGTAATTATTGGTGCCGAGTATATTGAGAAATACTTATTAAATAAAAAATTACTGTGGATGAATGACATGGCTATTCGAGATTCACAATTTGGTTGGATGGCCACTGCGTTTGTCTCCCCAGGCGGTGACAAACAGAATTCTATATATTCACACTCACACTTTATACGCAAACTAGTTTTTCGATCGATCAGTTATGCAAGTTTTGGGAATTGTAAGAAGTATATGTGTCGCTAATATAGTTCCGACGTTACAAGAATCCAATTGGCATTTGAGGACACATGCCAGCCTTTACGAAAATGATCAGTTTGTAGTACGATTATCGTTGAAATACCTGTAGCGGCTTGTTTGTGATAGGGGAATCAGTAGACAATTTAAGAGTTTTTGTAGCTAAAAAACTTTAGCGGAACGAATGTTTAATTTTATTTCTTTCCTAATATCAGGAATGTATACTTTAAAAACATTTAAATTTCATCACTTTGTTGAATCAACAATTAATTGACCCAACAATTGATCAATGAATAAAATGGATTATCGAACAAAATTAATTAATTTACTCAACTATTGATCGACCAATAAAATGGATTATCCAGAATATTATAGGCCATTAATTGATAAAAAGCTGAAGTAATTACTGAAGGACCATAAATAAACATTGTATACTTTCAATTTTGTTTTTTAATTAAAAAGTGTGTGATATGATTATTAAAAAACAAGAAACGCGAAAAGAATAGTGAGATAGATTTGCTCTAATTACCAATACCAACAGACCGGCACTAAACATCATACAATATGGACTTTGTTTCTTCCAATTTGAATTCATGGATTTATTTAGTAACTCTATAATGAATTATTAAATAAAAGCAATAATAAAAAAATAGAAATCCCACTGTCATCATTTTCACTAAAACAATACTCTAATTGACCCGTTCGGTCGAAAATAAACTTCAATAAAATGGTTAATTAATAGCCCGTATTTTAGATGTTCAGCAAGTTTTGACCAAATGGCAAAATTGTTAAAGAAAATAAGGTTACTTTCTCGAACGAATTTCGAATAAAATGAAATGAAACTTTTAATGTTTCATTTCTGAATTTGGTTTTAGATTTCAATTTCAAGTGTGATGCTGTTCTCAGGTTGTTTCGATTTTAAGTACAATTTTTATTCGATGCATTGCCAGTTTTCAATAATATATTTCTCACAGCGAAAGGTAAAATCAAGAAAAATTTTGTAATTTTGGGTAAATATTAAAATAAATCTTAAGTTACCTTTTATTTTCTCTTACTCCTAGTAAGAGGAAGTATTGTAATCGTTCCAGATTTTCGATGTGTGTGTATGTCTATGTATGTTATCAGAATATATTAACAACGAAAAGTCACGGAAGCTCAAAATTGGGATTCCGTTTAGGTACTACCACCGACCGCATCAGACACGAAGATTTCGAGCAAAATCCAACAACCGGAAGTGCGACTTTACTAAATTATTTTTTTTTTAGTTTTTAATGATTTTCATAAAAACGACTCCAAACTTTTTCTTTAAACTTCGTATATTACCTGTTCACATAAATACCTAGCACTTTTAGAGATAGATAAGTCTTTATTGAATACATTTACATTTTTTTAGCCTTAATTGTATCAATTATTGTTATTTATTATTACTATTATTAAATTAATATAAATACATTGAATGTATTCTAAATATGTAAAGACGTAGAGGACAGGCCGAATTTTATTCTCTACCTTTCTACCTAGACGCCTTACAAAGTCATTCTTTTACATCAATCTGTAGGTCCAATCTTTCATACACTTATTCTTCCAGATCTCATTACCCTGTGGATTCTTCAGGCATCCCAAAAATAACGATATTCTTTCTTCTTAATTCTCTCACGAAATAAGTGATTTTCGATTCTATAGTTTTAACTCTATTATCTAAGATCCCTATATATCTTTAATTCTGATACTGTCTTAGATCTACTTTCTTCTCTATCATTCTTCAATTCCATGCGTAATTTTTTAAATTCCTGTAGCAATTCCGAAGCCATATTAAAATCAATATTAGTTCAATAAACTTGCAATTCCTTTAGAATAGTAGTCTTTTATTAGTATTATTATATTTTAACTTAATTGAAATAACGTAAAGCCAATAACTATTATCGTATTCTTTATTTAATTTATGCTATTTAATTCAATAATACTCTTTTGAGTTGAACCAGTGAATTCAACCATCCACCAAATTCAATTTAAATTGCAAGCAAATTGATTTAATTACAACGGTCTTTTAACAGCGCAACGATAACACTTTGTAGTGGCATGGGATTGGAATGAATGAAATGAATACTAGCCATGACCTTGATAAAAATCCCTACCTAACAGACTGGATGGGTCACAGTTTCGCCAGTCGCCGTACACACTAACTTCAGTAACAATAAGTAATAATAAATACACTTTAATCTCTCAATTATAGAATTAGTCAAAAAATAATTAAAAATTGCACATTTACTAATTAACTGCTCGTTAGAAGTTGTAGATAACTACACGTCGTTCTCGAACTTCCAGAAATTACGACGAAAAGCCGCTTTTTAACTACTGAAAAACTCACTTTTTACAGAGCAAATTTCAAACATGTGCACTAACAACTTCTTACAATAGACTCCCCACCTAGCTCTTTTTTTGAAACATTTTCCCGGGAAAATTGTTTTTGAGCTGGTTCTGGGGGAACAGCAGCGTTGCTTACCTCTAAAGAACTGTTTCAGTGTGATATATACGTAATAATTCAGTGTGATATTTTACTACCTACATAATCTTAATATAAAGAAGATTGATATAATTCCAAATCTGAAGAAAATCGATTAACCGGAAGTGTTACTTTACAGAAAAGTTTTTTGAATTTTTTGGGATTCTCTGAAAAATGGATACAACGATTTTTGTTAAACTGATTGATTGCTTGTTGCATAATTAGAAACGTATCACTTTTATATGAAACATTTTCCTGAAAAAATTTGATTTTAGCGGTATATTGAAGGTCTGTCACTTGGTTTAAATTTACACATTAGTTTTTTGGTTTTGATAGAGGGCGTTCTACACAAGTCCGCTCAGGTATACATGTACAAAACCACCATTTTTGGCCAGCCCAACTAAACATAGTAGTAAAGAAAATTTCTTGGTTAAATTATTGTGTTAATTAGAATAAGAGAAAGTTGTGTGAGAGTTTGAACGCAGATTTTTTCTTATATTATTTGTCCCGCTTATATAAGACAGTAATAGGATATTTTCTAACCATATTGAGATAATAGCTGCATGTTGTAAGATTCGGCCAATATGAGGAACAACTTCCTAGTTAATAATTATTCTCCTTTTCTTGCTAAAAGCATTTAGAAAATAAGACCTACTGCTTTTTTTCTTTAACTCATTAATATTTAGCAAACATACTTACTTCATGCCTTATAACTCCCATAATTGCACATCAGCAGCAGCATGCGCTTCCCTCATGCTGAAATTTTCCACATCCAACTTCCAGGGAAGATAAAAAAAAAATCATTTTTTTAGTTAATATATTTTTGGTGCATATTAAATTATTGCCTCTTTATTCCAATTAGATTTGTTTTTCATTTATTGTTGAGGAATAACTTTTGTAGACGACCAGTAAAAGTTTTTTGTTTTTTTCTTTTGGTTTCTAATTATTTGAAAAGAAAAATGAATATCCCAAAGTCAGTAACAATTTATAGTTGAGTCTTTTAGCATTTTAAAGTTTTTGTGACAGTCGAGGAGCTCGCCCGACGCGAGAATCTTAGACAATAGTTCTCTCCTATACAAGTTGCCTTCATCATAGTGATTAATTTATAAAAAAGAAAATCATTCAAAAAAGTTTATAACTAAAACTATAGTTATAACTTAAGTTTATAACTAAAACTATAGTTATAACTTAAGTTTATAACTATTTTATAACTAAAAGGCAATGGTCAGTTAGGATGATTATTTATCGCAGATAAGTTAACAAGTGAAAGGATGAAGAGAAATATTGCAATGAGAAGAGGGACTGATAGGAAGCAAATGGAGATGAGTATGTCATGTAATGAGAATCAACGAGAGAGGATGGACTAATGGAATGTCTAATAGAATTGACTAATAGAATGGACATGTAACAGATGTCATGGATGTGCGGATTTTTATGGGTGCAGACTGCGATTCAGATCATTTCTTAGTGAAAGTCAAATACCGGCAAAAAATAGCGGTAAGCACAGGTGGAGGGTCTGAGAAAGTTACAACATTCCTACTCTAGTTATAAGCTGAGTGTTGAGGAAATAAAAGGAAGATATAAAGAAAAAGTGAGAAAAAGTTACAAGGCCAACAGTCACATAATGGTGAGGAAGCAGATATGGAGTCCAGATGGATGAGAATGCATGAAGTTTATATATCGTGCGCTAAGGAAGTCCTAGGAGAATGCAGAAAAACAGGGAGGAATGATTGGTTTGATGATGAGTGCAGAGAAGCCATGGAGGAAAGAAAAAAAAAGGGGAGACTGAAAATGTTACAAAGAAGAAAAAGGGCAACGGTAGAGGTGTTTAGATTAAAGCGGAGGGAAGCTAAGTTGAGGTGAAGAAAAAAGAAGAGAAAAGAAGATGGAATATTTAGAGAAGTTAAAGCAAGATTTTCAATCCGGCCAGAGTCGAAAGTTCTATAAAGGAGTTAAGGATTTGAAGAAAGGTTTTAAGCCAAGAATGAATTCGCTTTTAGACCGAGAAGGGGTTCTTCTAATGGATGATCAATCCATAATGAAGCGATGGGTTCACCATTTTAGCTCCATACTCAACCCTCTTAGCAATGAAGGGGCTGACAATTGCAATACCTGTCCAGCGCAAGTGATGACTCTGCAGAGGAAGTTCCGCCTGAAAGAGGAGACATTTTGGAAGCTCTCATGTCACTGAAAAATAATAAATCTCTTGGTCTCGACGAAATACCTGCAGAGCTGATAGAGTTTACCAGCAGAGCCAGTACTGAAGAATTTATCGAACAATTATACCAGCTACTATGGGACATATGGACTAACGAGAGAATGCCTCAAGATTGGGGAGTGGCAATCATATGTCTAATCCACAAAAAAGGTGACAAACTAAAATGTGAAAACTACCGTGGAATTGCTTTGCTTGGTACCAGCTATAAGGTTTTATCCGTACTGCTGGCGAAAAGAATTACTGCTTGGATGGAAAGAGAAGTCGGGGATTATCAATGTGAGTTCAGACGCGAACGATCCACAATTGATCACATATTCTCCATAAGAGAAATGTTGGAAAAGACATGGGAGTTCAATGTCACTCTACACCACCTGTTTGTGGACAAGCGTACGACAGTGTGGACAGAAATAGACTCTGGATGGGACTTCGATCCTTGGGAATACCGGAAAAATTAATTAGACTCTCCAGAATGACTCTAGAAAGCACCAGATGCCGTTAAAGATTCAGGGAAAACTGTCCGAGGATCTTAGACAGCGGGATCCTCTTTCACCCGTTCTATTTAATATGGCCCTAGAACTAGCAATAAGGGCCATTCGCACAAACCCACACGGGACTATTTACAATCGTCTCACTCAGCACATGGCTTACGCCGATGATGTGGTTATAACGGAGCGCACTATGAATGCCTTAGCTGGAGCTTTTCAGGAGTTTGAAGAAGCGGCAAAGAAGCTCGGTTTACAAATAAATGCGGATAAGACGATATACATGAAAACCGCAAGAAACCCGGGCAATGAAGAAGATTTCATCGAGATGATGAACTATAAATTTGCGATGGTAAAAGGCTTTAAATATTTAGGAGCGGTTGTTACCGAGCAGAATGACGTTAGCTCTGACATTAAGGCGAGTATCGCGGCAGGCAATAGATGCTATTTCGCGATTCACAATATGTTGCGATTTAAAGCGTTATCTACACGTGCAAAAGCTACTGGTATATAAGATGGTGATAAGACCAGTAGGTACTTACGCAAGTGAAACGTGGGTATTGACAAGGGAAGATGAGCGAGCTCTGAATGCCTGGGAGAGGAAGATACTTAGAAAGATTTACGGGCCAGTGAAGGAGCGAGATCGGTGGAGGATTAGGTCGAATGTAGAGTTGAAGGAACTGTACCAGGAACCGGACCTCGTAGCCTTCATTAAGCAAGGACGCCTTAGGTGGTTGGGTCATGTGGAGCGGATGGAGCCGGAACGCTTGCCTAGAAGGATGCTTTATGGCACTCCCGGGGGTTGACGTCATCGAGGGATGCCTCGTATGAGGTGGCTCGATGATGTGGAGGCGGACCTGAGGAGCATGGGCGTGCATAGATGGCGTTTGAGAGCCCATAATCGAGAGGAAGCTGGTTGAGGAGGCCCAGGTCCTTTTAGGACTGTAGCGCCCTAGAAAGAAAAAAGAAAGAAGATCGAATATTGCGATTGTGTCAAATTTTCGAAATAAAGTTAAACTTAAAACATGTAGTCCCCAAAATACGAATACAATATTTTTGCCAACGGTCTATATATATGTGTGTGTTTTAACAAAATACCTCAAAAACTAACGCAAGCTTGAAAAGAAAGCAGAAAATTGCAGGAAGTTTTAACATTGGAATCCATATCTGACACGTAAGTTTCGGACAAATTCTGGAAGTGTAACTCTACTGAATGGTCCTTTTTTTAGTTTTACCGATTTTCTCGAAAACTATTCTTAACGATTTTCTTTAAACTTCGGATAATATCTATCTATACACATAAATACATCTATCACAGTTTTTTGAAATATTTTCTTCGAAAAATTGATTTTTTGGGGGTTCTGAGGGAATACCAGCGTTACTCGTTCCTCTAAAAGATCACTTCAGTGCAGTCTATGGTTTTAGCACTTCGATAATATAAATATTCATTGGAACGATTAATCGAATTCCAAATTTGATGAAAATCGGTTCATCGGAAGTGCAATTTTACAGAATAGATTTTTTAGTTTCTTGGAATTTGCTTTCGAAAACAGCTGCAACGATTTTTCTTTAAATTTGATATGCTTACTGTACAGATAAAAACGTATTATATTTATTTGACAAATTTTTATGAACAAAATGATTTTAGAAGAGTTGTGTGGGTATGTCAGTTAGATTTAAACTGTACACAAGTTTTTTGGTCAGGTCAGAAAGCGCTGTACACGAGTGCGCACACAAGTATAAAACCTTCAACCTTTTTTAAATACAAGCACAACTAAACAATGTGTTTTTCACTTTTAAAGAAAATTTGTTAATAATTTATATAAAATAGAGTAAGGAAAAATCAAAGAGTTGTTTCACACCAGATATTTTTGTAAAATTTCACATGCCAGTTAACCGAACACATCTTGATAAACGCCCAATTTCTGAAAGAAAAAAAAATTGAAGTGAAGTGAGTCGAGCTTTCATATATTGAAGAGAGTGTGGGTACGAGAGAGAAAGGGGAATGAATGTCCGTTGCATGTTTGTTAGTGTTGAGGTGAACGTCTGTCAGTAATGATCAAGTTCCGCTTGATAGTGATTTTGCACGTTTTTAGTGTTATTATGATGGTGGAGCCTCTAAACTCTTCACCATCATTATCGATAAGAAATAAACTTGTTATGACATCTACTGCTACAGGACAGATTCAAGGAGAAGTTATCGTCCAATCACCTCCTCTTTTCGTACGAGGGCCACCTAAAGGATTTCCTTTAATAAGACAACGCAGGTCTGCAAGTGTAAATGCTACTACTGCAGTGACTGAATCTTCTGCTGATCTTAAAAGTTCTCCAGAAGCTGATAATAGAATTGCAGGTAGGAAGCAGAAAAAAAAGAAAGGAGGTATAATGAAGAAATTTAGACCTTTTATGTTCGTACCGGCAATGATCGGTATTGGCCTTGCCCCTTTTTTATTATCTCAATTAAAGATGATGGTTATGTCAGCATTTATGGTTAACATGATGGCCCTAAATGCTGCCATATTTTTAACTTTAAGAAATATGGTATTCGGACCAAGATCGGGTGAACATATTAAATATTATAACTTCGGGTATCACCGGAAGCATAAACATCCGCGTCCATTGCATAGGTAGCGAAAATTATGAATGCGAACAAATCGGTCTTAATACCATAATAAGTGAATGATGCATTAAATTATTTTGTAGATTTATTCTTAATCTTTGGATTTCAGAGAGAAAAATCAGCAAGGTTGGACAACCTTAAAAGTATGTTTTTTAAGTCCTGTATTATTTAAACTAGTACTATGCTAGTAAAAAGAAAATGTACAGAGTGGATAATTATAAGGCGCGAATGTGGATTGTTGCGAGAGTAGTTTTTAACCTTTTTTTCCCTGGCATAGTTTTTAACTTTATGTTTAAATAAAAGAAATAGTAATAATTTCATTTTCTTAATATATGCCTATTATGTATATATATAAATATATAGGTATATATAATTTATACGCATATAAATATAATATGTCATATAAAAGTAACGAGTATATCAAACAGTGCCACCATTCTTTCTATAGGAAGCACATTGTACATGGCTTTTGTTTAGAGTTTTAACATAAAATATATCTGATCTTGATTTTATTTTTATTAAAAATTTATAATTATTTTTTAATTACTTATAGAAAAAAAATTGCGAACTATCCAGTTTCCCATAATGTAAATCTATGCATATTTATATTTAAATTTCATTTTATTTTATTTATTGTGCGCCTTTTACAAAAAGAATAAAATGAAACCAAAATTTTAATAGGTAATCTAAAATTTAAATATACAAAACAAAAGAAAATAGAATTTGAAATGGAAAGCCTGGACATTAAAATGCCTTACAAACGTTTATAATGAGGCTGTGTTAATGTTACTGCGCTAATTATGAAGAATAGCGTGGTAAATAAGTTTTAATCTTATTAATAAATCAAAATAATTTTAGTTTAAGCCATGGATTGTGTATATCTATATACTGTTTGTTTATTTGTTTTGTTTTGTTGAACTGTATATTTAAATTATTGTCATACAATAATTTTTCAACGGTTGAACGTCTATAAGAGATATATATCAGAAAACTGTTGCCATTGGTACTAACGTTATATTATTACTCAAAAACTGTAAATCAATATCTTGTAGAAGCTGCTTATTTCTGTAATACTATCCTCAATTCATAATTGTTTCATTTATTTAATAATTTTTAAGTAATAATTATAAAATGAGTTTTTAAAAATTTGTCAAGCAGAATCACTACTTCAGCTGGGTTAACGTTAGACCTATCTGAATTTCCTCAGAATGTTTACCATATATGTATTTCATTGTATAATTGTAATAAAATTCTTTGTAAGGCAGAAACGAAATCAGCTGCTAAAATAATAAAGATATTTTATTATACTTGTAAAGAAATTATTGAATTGACCAATTTTCAAACCAATGAAAAATTGGTTTATTGGAAAATAAGGTTACCTACTACATAAAGTGTGAGCGCTAGATATTTATATGATTGTTATTACCTTTAATAATTTGAGTGAGCATGAGAATAAGGAGAAAGCGGAATGTACTACTTGATCGGCACAGATGAGATTGTAAAAACGGGTCAAGTAAAAGTATTTTTACTTACGATACCATGTGTATAGCAAATAGTCACGAGAACATGCATTATAAAATAAGATTAATTAAAATCTTGATTAAAAGTCAAAATAAATATTATACCCATTTCTTGATTACATAATAGTACTAGGGTGGTATAAAGTAAAGCTTTAATGAATAATCTATCGAATGTTTGCTTACCATCAACTTTCATAGATTGTAATTATCTAAACTGTTATGAATAAGTACATATAAAATAATACCCGTAAGGAAGTTAATTATCATTAATATTTTATGCTATGCATAATGTTTGGCTATGCATATTACATTCTATGTTGTGAAATTTCCTTAATTCATAATGGCAAAATGTGAGAATCAGAATTCAAAGTAAAGAACTAACCTATTAGGAAAAAGAATAGGATACAAGAAAGGTAATTAATTCTATTTCAACCTCAATTTATTTCAAACTTTCTAATATTGCTCCTAAAAAAAATAATAATGATACATACAAGCAAAAAATAGATTTCGGAAAGTGTGAACAAGTTACATTAATAATCATCATATTCCCAGTGACATGTATTTGAATATTACTTGCGAAATTCATTTTAACATTTTCCCAGTGTTTACGTTAGAAATATGTTAAAACTGTATTTGTTTGTTTTAATCATAAAATTATCGCGCCTGTATATTTGTTAGTATACGGAAGCAATATTTGTCGGGGCATGCCCGACAGTAAAAAGTTAATTACTTTTATTACTTTCCGTTATTTATTTATCGCTTCTTTTGCATTTCTGTTAAATACAAATGTAACGATACTTATTTTTTTAAATTTGTAAGAAATATAATTAAAATTCATACGTTATATGTCAGAAATAAGAATTACTAACAGAAACAAAATTGAATGTATGATTCAGTACTACTTCTGTAACTCTCAACCAATTAGAAATATTAATGTTTACTGATCGTTAATTTTCGTGAACTTTGCTTATCTGATATTTTTGGAATAGTATCTACATTTATATAAATAAGTAGCAACTATTAACTCAATCTTCTTTCTTGATCAAATTCCAGCCGAAAAGAGATGGGCTCTCATTTTGAAATTATCGTATTTTTCTCCTAATAGGAGATAAAAAAACTCACCTGATGAGTTAGTTATCTAGATGAGATAGTTAAATATTTCTTAGTTATTTTATTAAAATATTTGAACTAGTTTAAATTATTTTTATTTTAAATAGGAACTGTCAATTATTACAAAAACTATAATCCATTGCATAAAGCCTAGGAAATAAATTTGTTGAAGCAGTTTTCGAGCAAATCATTGTTAAACATCCAGTAAAATTTTATTTCCAGTTGTTGGATTTTCTTGCAACCTTCGAGTCGGATGTAATACTAACCTAGACGGTATACGAAGTTTTAACTACCTGCAGTTTTTCGCTGTAGAGATATTTTGTTCACACCTCAGACATACCAACATACACATAGAGACCATTAGCTAAAAAATTTATTTACGATACCTCAACATGTATTTTCTGCAAAAGGTGGAAAATGTTCACAGTACTTCCCCCTGTAAAAGAAAGTAAAAGTTGATAGCTCTTTTTTTTCAGATCAAAGAAAGGAAAAAAAGGAAACTTTATGTAAACTTAAACCTTTATTGTGGTTGGTTCCGCAGAGCTGGAAAGCATCAAAGATATTTTCCGTGATACACTCGAATGTATCAACTGTATTTGCTCTGTGCAAGTCTATGTTATTACACTGTTTGACAAAAGCATCCTGATGATGGGCGCGAGCGCCTGGAACCGGTCATGACCACAAAAAGAAGCAGGCTATTACGGAAAATATCTCTGATTAAAACTTTGTATTCTAAATGTGGTGAATGCTATGATTTAATGAACATATACGAAATCAATAAACAATAACAGGCATAGAATAATATTAATTTCTAGAGCTGCACATTAATGTCAAGCTAAAGATAGAAACAAGTTTATATAAGCAAGTTTTATTAACTTTTTCTTGAAGGGAAAATTAGAATGAAGTTATTCGTACAAAAGAGAAAGGAGATAATTCTTAGGTATGAACACTGGATTATAAATGATGTGGGTAACCACAGAATTATGTGAACATAGCTATTGCATTAAATGGGGATGGAAATAACCGGCCGTTATATATATACATATATATATATATACATAAAGACACGTCAATTACGGTCATTTGCGCTTTGAGCCTTCTCAGTGCACTGCAGCCTTCTCTGTTTATAGAAGTGAGCTATAGAGGCTTCTAAAAAGCTAAAATCTTAAAACAGCATTACCTAGGCTCGCACCGACTCCAACGCGCTTCTACTGTGTTAATTCCGTCTTGGCTTGATTATAGTATTTTTTAAAAATTTTTTCTTATCACTGATTTGAGAATACTATTAATACTTTATTTATTACTACTTTAAGGAAAGGAGCAAGTATGCATTAAGAAAGGCTGAAGTAAAATAAACAAGAGACAAACAGTGGACATCGACAGAATCACATAAAAAGAAATGCAATCAGACTTTTTCATTTTATACTTCAGAGAGTATGCAGATTGAATATTCCAACGTTTCTTAGTAGACATCAGTTTTAGGGATATAAGGGCAGGATCAGATAAATCCTTTGTTACTCTTTAGTTCCTGCACTTCTACGCCTTAGATCGGTTGATTAATCAAACTGTTCAGTATGTCAGTTTGTAGACTGCTCAAAAAATTTTATGAAAGGTCGGTGTTATAGTTAGAGAACGAAGTAATAAACGGCGTGCCAATTGATATACACAATTAAAAATTAACAGAGATTTTTTTTTATGACAATGCGCTCCATGTTGTGTTCAAGACCAGATGTGGGAGTTCCCTACATCAGGATGTCATGATTAACTGTGTGATAACACGACTAGCTCATGCAGTTACAATATTACTTCAAATATTAAAATACTATTTACCATATACCGGCCCGCAACCGGTAATGACCACAAAATGAATGAAGGTATCAAGGGAAAGTCTCGAGTTTTCCAGCTTTATGGAACCTCAATAAGAAAAATTAATATAGTTTATAAGTCAAAGAGAATGTATCACACATTAATTTCACAATAACATTACATCTTAGAGATATTCAGCAATCATCACGAATTGGTATATCTGAAGCGATTCCAATTTCACTTTACAATTGGTTTTACAGAGCGCCATATTTTTTTAAATAACATTCAAAAGCGTAGATTAGTGTTCTTGAATCTAGTGGGACAAATAAAACTGTCTTAAGTTTTGCTAGGCATTTCGAAATGAACTTTTTTTGTGGATGTTCACACAGGGCCGACGCAAGTGGGTGACCACCACATAAGGAGGGAAGGAATAGCGTACTGAACTAAGTGGTTAGCGTACTAGACTCCCACGAGGAGGACCCGGGTTCGAGTCCAGCTTGCTACCCTAAGATTTTCTTCTTAGGAGCCTATACAGCTCACTGTGGACAGTGTTGTCTGTAACGATAGAACACTGTCCAGAGGCCGGCAGTGCACTGAGAAGGCTACAAGCGCCTATGTCATATGTGTTTTCGCGTCTTAAAAAAAAAAATCACGTAAGAGGTTAGGATAGAGGGGCGCAAAAGTAATTCGAGAAAGTCCCCAACGAAAAAGTATTGATTTTTCGTTTGTAGCTTTTTCCAATTGTGCGCTTTTTTCCTAGATAGGCGCCAAAATAAACACCAATATTACGACAAAACTGCCCAAAAATTTTAAAAAATCTCAAAGATGACTGATAGAACTTGTTAAAAAAAGGGGTCACAGATCCCTTTCGTTTTTTTATTTTGTTAGGCATCTCCCAAAACTTTCAAAAATGTTGGCTTCTTAATCCAATCCCCCTTCCTATTAAGAGTGTCAAATGTTTTTTTTTATATACTATTCAATTGCAGCTACAACGGGTTGTATTTTTTTTATTACAACGAGCCTTCTCAGGGCACTCCAGTTTCCGGACAGTGTTCTCTCGCTAGACAACACTGCCCATCACCGGACAGTAGCTGTAGAGGCTCTAGGAAGAGAAAATCTAATGGTAGCACGGCTGGATTCGAGCCCGGTATCTCCGCGTTGCTATATATACAGCGCTCTACCACTGAGCTAATTCCTCCCTTTTTGTGTTTAATTTTGTATTTAAATACATTTCAAGTAATTTGACATGTTTCGCAATTTTTGACAGAGGTCCTAGAGCTTGGAAATATTTTTATTTAATCCTGTTTTATCTTGCTTTCATCAACAGGTGTTTATCAAAAAACGGGATCTCAAAATAAAAAGGAAAAAACTTATTAATTTGTTTATTGCTTACTGCAGGGCTTTTCGATTCTTTAAGAACCTTGGTCTTCTCCAGCACAGCTTTCCACTCATTCATGTTCAAAGCCTCTATATTCTCACTCTCAGGCTTCTGATGTCCATCTTCACATCGTCCAGCCATTGCAAGCGAGGTCGTCGTGCTCTTTGCCTTCTTCCACCCGGAGCTCCGTATAAAAGCTTTTTAGGAATTCTAGAATCAGCCACATTTTTCACGTGCCCTAACCATTTAATTTTCGCCGTCTGTACAAAGCACACCAAATCTGGTTCGCCATGTAAGTCACGGAGCTCATTGTTCGTTCTGCTTCTCCATTATCTGTCGACATTTACAGGGCCAAATATCTTTCTCTCCCAAATATTATGGTTCTTGATTTTTTTTTTAGGTACCCGCGCTTCACATCCTTAGGTTACTACTGGCCTGATATTGGTTTTATAGAGAAGGAACTTAACCCTCCGTAATATAATTTTAGACAGCATGGCTTTCCTATGGAGAAATAGCATCTATTTCCTGCCGTAATTCTCGCTTTTATATCATCACCTTCTTCATTCTTCCAGTGACGATCACACCAAGGTACTTAAACTGACTCCCATGTAGAATGATACTCTCCTAGCCTCATAGTCTCTCTAATAAAAGAGGAACTAGACGACTTCATGTACGAGATTTTATCCGCCTTAGTCCCAATTTTCTGGCAGCCATTTCAAATTCCTAAAGTTATATCGCAAAAAAGTTTTCGTAATGGAATGAAGGAGAATTTGGTCACTCTTTCAAAGGAACAATTAAAATATTTACAATGCTTTTTAGATAAACACGCAACGGAGGATGTACTGAATGATATTTATAATATTAAATTAAATGATTGATTTCCAAATGCGACTATCTCATTAAGAAATTATTTGTTTCTGCCGATTAGAACTTCTTCTGCAGGAAGAAGTTTTACTAAATTAAATATTATAAAAAATTAGCTAAGAACAGTTGTTAAATTGTCTATAATTGTATATATATTACTTTTTATATAAGCGAAGATTTGTCAAATTAGACACAAGTAATATCACCGAAAGGTTTGAAGGTATTTTTGGTCAGTGTTGATCATTATTACACTACATTGTAATTATTTCTTGTAACATTTTGTCTCATCAATAAATAAGTATTATATCAGAGACATTTTCCGTGATAGCCTGCTTCATTTTGTGGTCATCCATAGGTTTCGTGGGTTCGCCCATCAACAGGATGTGGCAAAAACATCCTGATGATAGGCGAACCCCGAAACCGGTCGACGACCACAAAAAGAAGCAGTCTATCACGGAAAATGTCTCTGATGCTTTCCAGCTCTGCGGAACCAACCACAACAACAGTAACTATTGTGTTCTTCTTCATCCTTTTCGTTTATGGTTAATAATTTTCATTATTTTTTATTCAATCTGCTGTTGTCTCGCTATATATTCAATATGAAAATCGAATTGTAATATGATAAATTAAGTCAGAAAATTATATAATTTTTATGCAGGGGCGCCAAATCAATTTCTGCTCAAAGGCGCCTTATATATAATGGGTGTCCCATTTAAACGGGCCGCTTTTGAAATAATTCTTAAACGAAGAAAGATATCAAAAAAGTGAACATAACGTGTGTTGAAGTATTTTCGCTCTAGTTTATGATGGTTTTAATTTTTTTTTATTTTATTGCCGCCTTACACCTTAAATCGGTGGCTGAAAGAGGCGATTTCCTTTTGATCCCCACATTTTACTAAATAAAGATTACATTTTCGTTGTTTTTTTTCCTATTTCTCTGTTTCATAGACTAAGATTTCTAATAAATAAGAGAATTCAATGCTGACAACACTTGAAACCTATTTTAAAACCATTAGGGACTTAGAAATCAGGTAAAACATCATTAAAACCAAACAATTTTCCAGTTAATTTACAAAAATCGATAAAAAAATGTTTCCTATTTATTTAAAATGACCTCCTCGGCTTAAACGGCACAAGCGTAGACACTGCACAACAGATGAAGTTGCTAATCGTATAATGTCTGCCGGAATTGCTAAGCAGTTTTGGATTCAGTCTTCTCTAAGTGCTTGCTGGAGTGTTTCTTGGAAATTTTTTATTTGAGATAACGCCAAAGAAAAAATCAAGAGTGCTTAAATCTGGCGATCTGAAAGGCCAGCTTGCCGGTCCCAATCTCCCGATCCAGCGGTTACTGAACATCTCAGTCACTTCTTCCTCGCCACTCAGGCATAGTGCGCGGGACAACCATCTTGTTGGAACCACATTCTTGTTCTGACTTTCAATGACACATCCTCCAGCAACTGTTATAATAACACTTGGCGAATAAAATTAGCGTATTCTTGCTCATTTAAAGTACCTGGCGGAAAGTATGGGCCAATAGTTCCAAACATCAACAGATAGATGTTCGGGAGACAGGGACCGGTAAGCTGGCCTTCCAGATCACCAGATTTAACCCCTCTTGAATTTTTTCTTTGGAGATATAACAAAGAAAAAATTTATGTCAGGGAACCAACAACTCCAGAAGCACTTACAAAAGACTTAATTCAAACCTGCTTAGGAATTCTGGTAGGCATGATACAATTAGCAATTCATCTGTTGGGTAGCGACTACGCTTGTGCGCTTTAAGCCGAGGAGGTCACTTTGAATAAATAGGAAATATTTTTTAAATAGATTTTTGTAAATAAACTGGAAAATTGTTTGGTTTTAACGATGTTTTACCTGATTTCTAAGTCCCAAATGGTTTTAAAATAACGTTCAAATGTTGTCAGCATTTGAACTCTCTCATTTATTAGAAATTACTAATAAATCCGCTTTGAAGATTAGTTTATGAAACAGAAAAAACAATGAAAATTTAATCTTTATGATTGAATATCTCGGCAACGGTTTGAAATATTGAAGTGAAATTAACGGCATTTTTCTTTATTTGTTTAGCAGTTTTCAATACTATAGTAAAATGTGGGGGTCAAAAGGAAATCGCCACTTTCAACGCAACTTTAAGGTGTAAGGCGGCAATAAAATAAACAACAATTAACGCCATCATAAACTAGAGCGAAAATACTTTAACACACGTTATGTTCACTTTTTTGATATCTTTCTTCGTTTAAGAATTATTTCAAAAGTGGCCCGTAAATGGGACACGCTATATATATACGCTTTAACAAAGTTTATCGATTTAAAGCGCTACTTGATTTGCTGTGCTATTGTTAGTCCGACTAAATTTAATTCATATCATGTACGAGCAAAGAAATTACAATTCCTTAATGGAAGGACAAAATTTGATTGTGAACATCCTATTAACAATATGTATACCGTTTCTGATTGTATTGATCATTTACGGGGTATTAACGCCGAGCACATCTTGCAACTTGAACAATCATTCATTAATAGACGTTACCAACACGATTGAGCAAAAAAAAAAAAAAAAAAAAAAAAAATGACAAAAAAAAAAATTTTTCGAATCGCGACGAGCAAAGCCGGACCAAACTAGAGTTACCTTTGGTCCGGCGTCGCGATTCAACATTTTCAGTTAGGCCGAAGGCCCTTAGCGGGTACCGCGTCACAGGCCCGCCACTGGCTCTACAAACACAAGTGGGGGTAGAAAGGCCACAACGGAAGTTTTTATCACACTTCCGTTGTTTGGTTTGTATCACCACAACATTAGAAGTGACTTTGTAAATTCATTTCATTGTGTACTGTTGTACTGCTGTTCATTAGAAAAGGGTACTTCTGTAAGCTGTGAAACGCACTTACATTGTTATCTGAAGTTTTCTGAGCCAGTGAAATACCAACAGGTAAGAGATTTTATATGCTCATGTTTTGATACTGAAAATGTAGATGTTCAAGGTGTGAGGAATAGTAACAGGGTTTTGGCGTACATTACCAAAACTGATTTAGAACCATATTACAATGTAGAAGTTTCGAAACTAAGTTTCGAATATCAAGCATACTATTATTTAAGGGATATGCTTGATTTTGATTATAACCATTTTTTTGTGAAAAAACATAGGAATTGTTATTTGTATTTGACGAAACTGCATGCTCAATTGAAATTTAATTTTTGTAAAAGTTACTGCTACATTGGTCCGTACATTACATACGATCAAAAATGGTGTCACGAAGTTTTTGAGTGGTATAGAAACTTCGTTAGTACTTCATACTACTACAAAAAAAAACATTTATATCTCTTTGGTGATAGCAATGTTGGTAAGACATTGTTTACAAAATTAATAAGTAGATATCTTGGTAACAGGGTATACTACGCTTCTGAAGAGAAGCCTCTTTTTGATATCTGCCCAGAACATAAATTAATAATATTTGAAGAGTTCGATATGTATATATATATGCGCCGGGCCTGGTTCTCAGTAACACTGCGGATTTCAAGGTTGAAGTCAAACAACTTCGCATTCATGCCTACAGTGAATGGAAATCAACAGGTAAATTCCAGTGAAACATTGGATTCATAAAATAGAATCTAAGTAAAACTTATAAGATTTAATAAAAGTAAGATGCGAAATTTAATAACATATGAAATTAATCAAGTTTACAAAAAATAATTAATTCTTAAACGTACAAATTTTTTAGACATAAAATACATTTTGCTGCTTCACATTTCAAAAAAAAGTTCTTTCCGGTAAAGGAGTTGAAACTACAGTGTAATTCTTAAATAATATACTTAAACATACACAGAGGATATGAAAAATTATTAAATGATCGCTATTTTATTAAATTACCGACAAAGATAAACTTATTCTAATTGACCTACAAATTTAAAAGGCCTTTTTTATTCTTTGGTCAATCAAATAGTTTACCTATATTATAAATAAAAACAGCTCTTTATCATTTCTTTAATAACTCACCATGTCGATTATAAATCGCGCAAAATACAAGTCGCTATTTTGCGAAGGCAGATTTTCTATTAGTAACGGATAGTAAATATGAATTTTATAAATTAACATAAATTTGGATAATAATTAGCACCTGGTGTTATAAATATCTCACTAAATAAAAAGTATGAAATATCAGAAGTTAAAACCATTTTCATTTTATTATCTTATGCAAATGGATTTAACTTTTCACTTATAATAAGTCTGAGCTTATTGATATGAGCTAGTTATTGTAACAATAATTACCTGCCTAATCTAAGACGGACAATTTTCGTTGATTACATTCTACACAACATGTATATACTTTATACATTCAGTGTAAATAATCTAAGACAAAAATTCTTATTCTAAAAGAGTTCAACCGTAAGAAAGTTAGCAAACGGCTAAAAATACAAAATTTGCGAATATAAACAATGTACAAAAAGTATAGATACTTTCTTGCTTATGATAAGACAATAAATGTTATTTGAGGCCTAGAAAATTGTATCAACAGTGTCATTGGTAATCCTGATTACGATGAAATAAAAAAACAAAAAAATGTAGATTATACATTATTGCTATCACTATTTACAGGATCTGCAGGTTTCAAACCTCTTATAGAAATATCGTACACCACTTCTTCTATTTTTTTTAAATCATATTTAAGACCATCGTAATGTTTACGCAATGAATCATTTTTGAAATTTATCAGTCGAAATCCAGCATTAAGTTCGGTGACAAACTGTGATATTTGTAACGGTTTAGAATAATCACCTGAAGTTGCGCTTGTAACTGCCAAACGTGACTGAAAAAAAGTAAAATTAGTGAAAATATAATATTTACAGAAAAAAAGCATATAATTGTATGCCACTGATAAATTTCCAGAGCTGCAGATTTAACTACCAACCCCAGGTCTTCTGTGTAATTCTAATTTCCAGCCTCTCAAATTGTATTAATATAGAAATAAATAATTTACAAATTAAAAAAGAATCCTAAAAGTAAAGATTATTTTACACCTGATTCATACATTAAATAATAAAGTATTTCAAGCACAGAAAACTTCAATATGTGGACAAAACCTTTCATTCACTAATAAAAAATGCACACTTTTAAGTAATTTCGGTGATGGTTAAGACTTAATGGCTCAAGTTCACTTATAGCTTGTTTAAATTGTCTACCAATGTTAACAAACAAATCTGCACTCGACTGTCCTTCGCTGCACTTATCAATTTTCAACGGACCGATTTTTTTTATCAAACTTAGAACTATCTTCTTGATCCTGGGCCTTCTTCCAGATGCATTCCAGGCGCGTCTACGGGTCATGGATTATGGAACATCACCTGATATTGTGGTTAACTGCGAAATATGCGTCAGGTTTGGCCGGTTTGACCTGACGAATAAACAGTCGCGGACAAGTCCATAAAAAGTCTCATAACTCCATGATGATGTGTGCTCGTGGCGAGGTCGTGCCGCCAACTTAAACAAAGCGCCTTTACTAAGTAGGTTATTGTTATTCGCCTTTAATATTTTGTTGGTATTGTTATTTTAATTTATTTATTTT
This sequence comes from Triatoma infestans, assembly GCA_011037195.1. NCBI lineage: Eukaryota > Metazoa > Arthropoda > Insecta > Hemiptera > Reduviidae > Triatoma > Triatoma infestans. The sequence goes on along the minus strand of JAAEAF010002124.1, from coordinate 107,066 downwards.
ATTGTTTATTTTCACTGTTACAATTTTTTTTGTGTTTATCTTTAAAATTTTATTCATGTAAATTTTTAGGCTGAGTTTATTGATTTAATTAATATTTGCTGTTTTTATTTAATTTAATGTTCTTTTTAGATGTTTGAGTTTAGAGTCTCTATCGATTAATTTATTTCGTCTTTGTATAAATTTATAACATTTATATAGAGGTTACGGGTGGATGGGACTTGATAGCCGGGGGAAAGGCACCTTATCTAAGGTTAGGATAGCCTGAAATTTTGTCCCTCCTCCAGGATGGAGGGCTGAATGGCAGGCTAGCTCCCTGCCTACAGAAAACTTCTTTGGCTACGAAGTCATGATTACAAAGACTGAGACTAAGGATTCGGATAGGCTTTTAAAATTTGGACTGAGGAATATACGCAGCTTATTTAATAAAAGTATGGAAGCTGAAATAGAAAACTCCAAAATAAATCTGGATGTGGTGGTGATGACAGAAACAAAAAAAAAATAAATAAATAAAAAGGGACAAGGACAAGAAGCATGGAAGGATTATATGGAAGGTTGACAAGGCGGAAAGAGCTATATCAGGAGTGTCAGTATTGGAGAAGAAAAAGCTAGGGGGCGCATCTTGGGCAGCCGTAAATGAAAGAATAAATCTTGAGATGCGTGGAAGAATACTGAAAGTACTAGGATTACATTATGACCCTGAAAATACCGAAAAAACTGAAATAAAATCCAGATAACAAATTAATGATCTTAGGGGACCTGAATGTGAGAGTAGGTAGGATAAGAACTGCGATATTACAGGAAGGTATAGAAAATGAAAATGGTGAGCTTTAGAAGAACTTTGCCAGGAATACAACCTTAGAGTAGAAATAAGTTATTTTGAACATAAGGATATCATACGAATACTTGGTAACCATCCTGGAAAGGAGTTGAAGCCTGTTATTAATTGCTGTAAAATAAGGAACAGAGTTCATTAAAAGAAGAAGACGTTAGGGTATATAGAGGTTCGAAATGTGGAAGTGACAAATACCTTCTAGAGACAAAAACTAATGCATCATGGCCTCGACAAAGAGGAGATAGATAGATCAACATACTTCAGAAAAGTTAAGTGAACCTAAGTATTATTAGTGTTGTTGAGAGAAGACAGTGTTAACAATTTATACGACTTTATTAGAAGGAAAATTATGTCTCGAAGAATTTGATAACGCCTCGACCCTACATAATCACCTGAAAGAGAGTGTGTTTTGTAACATACATACAAGCTGCTAAGGAAGTTTTAGGAGAACTAGAAGGTGGAATGGTGGAGTGAGGAATTGGGGTTTATGATTGTGGGGAAAAAGGCAGGTAAAATGAATAAACTCGAAGGAAGAAGAAGATAGAAACCAGTATAAAGAAATCAACAGATTGGTTAAAAAAAAAATTTATCAAAGCGAAAAAATGAGGAGAGAGAAAGGACATGTAATAGCTTTATTGGCTTTAATAAGTCTAGGAAGGCGTGCCAAGTTGTGAAGTGTTTAAGAAGTAACTCGGCTAAGAGCACCTTCATCCCAACGATTAAAGAGGAAGAATGGGTAAATTATAATAAAGAATTATACATAGAGCGAAGAAGTGCTTTGAATGAAGCGAAGATGAAGAAGAGCAAGCTTCAAGTGAAGTCTTAAGTGGAGGAGAAAAATAAGATATAAGTTAGCCTTGAAACACTCTAAGAATAATCAATCCCCCGCGCCAGGTGGAATAACTATAGAGTTGTTGAAGGAGGGAGGGCAAGTATTGTGCAAATACTATTAAAGATTGAAAATGTTTCCAGAAAGGGGATCTAATGCCGGAAGATTTGCGATATATCGTCAATTCATATAAAAGGCACCAAAAGAAAATGCTAACCAGTTCAGAAGCCAACTGAAGTAGGCCATGGAGGTAGTCTTCCAAATCAAGATGAAAACCTTCCAATCGGTCTGTTTTCACTAAAATTTAAGAGGAAAAAGAAAATGTTAGACACTTAATGCAACAGTAAACTGTTTAGAAATTAAATAAATAAATAAATAAATTACATACAGGATAACTGTGATGCCACATATTCCTTTGTTGCAAGTTCTCCATTCTGCAGGAACTGTATTAAAGCAATATCAAAAACTAACTTTTGTGCAACCCATCGCCAATGGTCATGGTACTTGTAATATTCACCATTGGGTATAATAGTACTAAGTTTTACAAACCACTTACTTGCATCTTGTAAAAGCGTTTTGCTTTTTTCTATTATATGAGGCACTGCAATTCAAATTTAAGAATAAGAATTTATACATATTTGCATGAAAGTGGGCCAAGTAAAGACTAAGTTTCAAGTAAATGAAAAGCTTCAAATCTAACTGAATGCATATATAAAAAGATGTTTTACTTTCTGTGTTACTCTTTTCTAAGTGAATTCCTTGTAAAACAGTAGCTAGTTCCCTGCTTACTTCTTCTATTTCTTTAATGACATCTCGAATTTCCTGAAAGTTAACTGATTCTGTATAAATTTTGATATTAAATACAGTTTGCTATTTGCAATACTATTTAAAAGTAAGAAAAAATATAACCCTTAAAGTTATATTTTTAATAAGATTATGTTACTACTAATGAAATAGGATTTTATGTAAAAAAAGCTTTCTGGTTTCTTCAAATGAAATAATAAAGAAACAATTTCTAAAAAAGTTTGTTTATAACTCTTACAATACAAATTCGTATAATTATCATAAGTTTACCTCTCTTAAAGTTTGTTCTTCATTAAGGTTTCTTTGAAAGGTGGCAAACAAATCAACAATTTTGTTCTCAGTTGTCATCTTTCAGCAATTTTTCTGCCCAAAAAACTGATTTATTCAGGTTGAGACACGCTGTGAACGGTAAACAAGAAAACAGTAAATTACCTCCCTACCTAACGGCATAACCTTGTTTCACATGTTCTGTTCCTTCTCTTTGTGGAGAGTCTTGCATGCAAAGTGCATTATTCACTGATTTGGAAACTTGGTTGTCTGAAATTTTGATTCTGGTTCGAGAATTAAATTCGTATTGTTATGGAGAATGAGATTTCAAAAACACTCCATTAAGAATTTTCAATGATCTCGTTTGTTTGTCTACAGAATTAATGCATGAATGGAATGCATTAAAACCTGGAGTGTCTTCAATATTTCGTTATTCTTTACCAAAAAGTATTGAATAATATCTACAGGAAATTACAACTCCACAGTTTGTCATTATTAAGTAATGTCATAATTAATTAATAATTGAATCCTATTTAGTACTATATAAAGCTTAAGATGCCGCTATATTGAAATATATAGTACATTACTGAGAATAATACTTTGCATTATGACAGCCAAGAGCATGCTATTAAATCCATGTGTCGAGATGGTTTATGAAATATTATTGAAATTCTCTTCAGAAAAACTCGTGTTTGGAAAATCTTTTACGCATTTCGTAAGTCTGCTGCAATTTGTTAACTAGACAGTTTTTTTGCAACATACATATTTATTGTTAAAAAATACGCGGTATGAAAGATTAATTTTACAATCTAGTATGAAATAAACTGGAAGAAAAGTAAAAAACGGACCTACATCCTGTAATACCAGCGCTCTTTATGATCAATTAGCTTGAACTTGCTTGAGAATTGAGATCAATGCAGTAAACTCATTTAAATAAAATGTGATAATGTTACTTAATTTTAGCTTTAAAGTATCTCTTCTATGGCTGTTGGATGAATAAACTTACCTTTTTATTTTTCTCTCGTAATAGATAAGTTATTGTAGTAGATCAATTATTTCCAGAGATAATATCTTCAATTACATGAAATGTTTAATTACGGTTATCCGTGATATACTTTTTTAATAATTTAATTTTTTTTTATGTTTTTAAAACTGAAAATTTGAATATCTAAGGCAGGATGAATCTTAAGTAAGTTCAGAAATGTGGAAAATGTTTCAATAATTTTTACTTTTTTAATTTTCTGTTGACGCTGCGTGAAGAATACATTTTTCATTGAAAATATCAGAGATTATTATCTTAGTGCAGAAGTGGTATACAGCCTTAATTTTGTTTTTGTTGCAATTGCAATGCTATTGTAAAATGTGAATCGTGCATATTTATTATTTGATTTTAATACTGTTTTGAATTTTTACTTTTTCTTACTATTTCAGAAGATTCGTGTCAAATTTTCGAAATTGAGTTTTCACCGGAAATACATGTTTTCTAAGGTTTAATTAACTTTTTATGCATCTTAATCTAGAATCATCAAGTGAAAAAATCATTTTATAAAAAATTAACATCAAGCGACAGAGTTGAAGGTAGTTTGTAATTCTTATTTTACTTTTATACAAAAGTCTACATTTAAACACATTTGCACATTACACGTTGGTACTCATTAAACTTATTTTAATTTTATGTCATTAATAATGATTATGACTTTTAACCGTGAAATATTTCACAAGTGCCAAGTTTACTAATAATACATTAAATTACAAATGAAATACTGCTATAATTAACATAAAACTCTCATATCACAATCTACATACATGGTCTAGACATTAGTAAATTTGTAATATCATTATAAAAAAACCATAAAATATGGCATTACTTTTATGAATGTTATCTATTTGTTTAACCTCTTGGAATGTTAAGTACCAATTTAGAGAAGTTAGTCTATCTTAAGACTTTTGGTAATTTTCTTATAAATCAAGTCTTTCGAACTTGGTAAAACCAAAACAATAATTTACTTTTTTATTTTTTTAAAATAAATTTCTCGGTATCACTGCAGCCTACCAATACCACTCAGCCGGTCGTCTCTGTTTAAATCTAGCTTGCGTGAATCTGGTCGCCGGAAGTACTACAGTTTCAAAATCATCATTACTGTGTGCAGGTGTTTTACTGTAGAAAGTTTGAGAAGCAGATGGTATTAGCAAACTGTGATAAGATGGATGAGTGACAGCAGATTGATATCCGCGTGTTTTTACTCTTGCATAATGCAGAGTAGGGTTTAATGTTGATGGTTGAAGAGCATCATTCAGAGTAACGTCGTACTCTTCATCAATATCATACACTGGTGGAGGTCTTTGTGTGGAACCTTCACCAGAAGGGCCTGGTGCTGTAAATTCAACGGTTTTGGGTGGTTTGAAATATTCAGATTCTTCTTTTACTGGTGGTGGATTTGAAAATGGGTTTCGGTAATTTGGTCCTCTCCCTGTTACAGTTTCCGGAGTGGTGGGATTTTCTTTCGTTTTCCTTCCTGGATAAGCCAACTCTTCTAAAATTTTCTTTTTTTCTTTATCAATGGGCCTGACACCTCGCCTAAATCCAGCGACTGTAATTGGCATTCCCTCTGGTCTTCTAATCCCATCGGAATTAACTGCATCTTGTTTTGGTGGTCTTCTATTTTGATCTTCAGGGCCGCTCAGATCTCCTTCCCCCGAAACAGGTGTAACGTAAGGTCTCCTAAATCCGTTCTCTAAAGATTGAGATAGAGGTGAGAAATTTTCTTGTTTTAAAGGCCTTCTTATTGCAATAACTTCTTCAACTGGTCGTCGACTATTATCGGCAGGAGACGGTATAAACGGTCTTCTGTATACTTGTACCACTGGCACATTCTCTGGTGCTGTTGGAGTGAATACTCCTGGCCGCGGTAATTTTCTGTATCCTTCATCTGGACGTCTTTCTCCAGTTCCAGTTGCAGGAAACGCGAATTCAGGTTTTGTAGGTCGTCTAGGATTTGCATTTTCAGATTCTGTTCTAATATCTAGTTGAGCAGAGGAATCAATGGAGTAGTAAGATTCCTGATTCAATGGCTTCATTACAATGGGTGATTCGGATGAAAACCTGATGTTGGCATCTGGTTGAGGGGCAGTTATATCTTTTACCTCTTTATTTTGTTTTAAATTAATATCTTCTAACTCTGGAGAAAAGTCAACATTTTCTTGTTTTTTAATTTCTGTATTTGAAGTTTCTTCAATTTTTGATGGTCTTCTAAAAAGTGTGTCTTCAGGAGAAGTAAAAGGTCTTCTAGATAATAAAATGGGATCTTTCTTAAGTTTAAGTTCTGCTTCGGGTTTCTTAAATCCAGCTGGCGTACCCACTGATGATACAAATGTTTCCGGAGGTTTTGTTGTTGGTCTTCTGAAATCCGGTTTTGGACGGCGATAAGTTACAGGCTGAGTTTTTTGACGAGTAATAGCTTCTGTTGTTGATTGTAAAGCCTGTTTGGTACTTTTATAATTTGATGTTGAAAAACGATGTGGCTCTAATGTTGTAGTGCCAGGGTTGCGGTATTTGGTTTTACTCTCTTCACTAACTGGAACAGGATCGTCATATTCTTCATATTCATCTTCTTCTTCTATTGATGGTTGTTCTGAAGTTGTTTTTGATGTAGTAGTTGTAGTTGTTGTTTTCTTTACACTTCTTGGCCTCATTTTCTCAATTTTTGGCCTCATTGGTCGACGTCTTTCATCTTCATATCTTGTTGATTCATCTTCCTCGTCATCATAGTACTCGTATTCCTGTGAACGCCACCTTTCTGGCTTCTTTTGCCTGTCTTCATGGTAACGTTTTCGGGAACTTCCTCTTCCAGTGATGTATCCAGGTCTTTCGGAAGGAATGGGTTCTTCTTCATCTCGATTTCCTAAAAAAAAAGAAATAAATTATTATGCCACAATTTCTAAACAGAATATTCAATATTGCTAAGATTTTAATTGACAAATTTAATAAAATACAGTCCTCGTTGAGAGGGAATGTTAAGTAGAAAATGACCTAATTTGAATAAACTAGGATGGATCTTGATCTTTTTAGACAATAATACATGCATATATTAAAGACGAGATATACTTTTCAGTAATCTGCTATTTACAAACAGTGAAATTTTCCAATCTGCTCTCAAGTCCCAGTCCTTCAGGAAAAAGATATATTAACGTATCTTTGGGTGCTTTCAATTTGGAGAAGTCCTCCATAACGTTTTTAGAGCAACAAGGCTAACTAGCCACCCTTTTACCATCATTATATCCCAGAAGCTTCTCATTTCGATGATTTATAGTTTTGCTTTGACATTGTTCGAAGTTGCCCCCCCCCCCAACAACCCCATCTGCCGAAAGCTTCCGTAAATAAAGAACTTTCAGAGGCCATTATTCGAATCATCAAGGTCCCTGCATTTTCACATTCAGAATTAACTCACCATCACGACGTAAATAATATATTATCGTAATTTTTCTGTTCTCTTCTTAAATTATTTTGTGGTACTGAATTCAGAGCTGCTATAATGCTCCATCCATTTATGGTAAGTTTAATGAATTATTAACCTCTTTTGCTTTTGCTGACTTCTAGTCCCTACTCTGCATATTTATCATCAAACTCCTTGCATCTATTAGCATACTATTTACCTGATTCAGTTAATCCTTATTCTGTTTCTGCAAGGCTTGACTTACTATTGTAGGGAAAATATTGCTTTCAAGGCGGATTTTTGAAATTAAGCTTTTACTGGAAATCATGTTTTTTTTTATTCCCATAAATTTGAAAAGTGTGATTATGTGTTAAATGAGGCGACAAAATGAAAATTTTTGTCTTTCTTCCACCGTTAGAGCCGACATCATTAGTCTTTAAGTGATGCAATATTCGAAAGTTTAAGCGATTCTTAAACGATAGAAATCAATTTGCAAATTTCTCAAAATCAGTTAAAATGATCAGTAAAAAAATACTCTACCTTTTCTTCCTTTATTAGCACTTCCTCGGTTACGCGGTCTGTAATCATCTTCTGCGCTTCCTTTCCTATTTCCTTTTCTTACTCGGGGTGGTTGTTCTTCTTCTTCTTCGTAATCATCATCGTATCTAATAGGTCTCTTTCGTTCTTGTTGATGAACTCGTCGCCTTCCATTTTTAGCTAAAAATCAGGATTAAATTACAAAACCCTTAAGAAATAAAAATAAAGTGTTATACTAATTGAGAGAAGATTTCAACAAAACATTAAAAAAAAGTTAAATGATTTTAGTATACAGATTAAAAAAAAAATAAATAATTTGTGGATGTAGTTAGCGAGATTCGGTTAAAAAAATGTGAAGATAAAAGAAAGGAATTGTGAAAAAAAAAATAATTTCTAGTCAAGCTTTCGACAGAAGATTTTGTCATAGGACAGAAATATTTTTCGAGAAAAGAGTAAATTGAACTTGTCATTTCAACTTTGCTGTCTGGTGGCAAGATGCAACCCTCACTTCAGGTACTTTGATATCGCATCACTTTAGCCATGGATGTCCCAATATCTTCATGTCAGATTGTCATGAACCTTCAATTCTCATGAACATTTGATACAGCACCTTCAAACTCATGCTAACTCTCTCCTGATAATAACAAAATATGTTGTCGAAAACTTGCCTAGGGAATCATTTTTTTTTTTACCTTTAATTTTTGAACTAATTTCGCTAACCACCTTCAATAAATGATTTGTTTTTTAAAGGATTATGTGTGACTGTATTACCATTTTGCTTATAAATAGCACTTCAACTTAGAAAGTTCTTATATTTAATTGCTGTGTGAATTGACAATCAATTTCCAATTATAGTGTGTTATAACTGGTGTCACATGAAATATCTACTTCAGTTTGCAGGCAAACTAGTTCTATCATTGTAAAGAGACCTAGAATTCAACCATCACCGTACTAAATAATTGAGTTTTCTCAAATATTTTACCGAGATAGTGATTTCCTACATTATTTTCCATTCCAACCAGACGCAAGTCTTATTTTTGTGTATTTCACATAACATAATGAGTGTGCTTAGAGTATCCAATAAACTAAAAATATAGGAGCAGGCACAATACAATAATATATACTACCATGCACATATATAACCACATTCCAAGTCCAACACATGTGTCTACTGCCCCGTACCTGACTCTTTCTTTTTTGGCGGTGGAGGCGGCGGCGGCGGAGGAAGATCTTCGTAATCATCCTCATAATAATAATCTTCATCTTCTTCATCATCATCATCATGCACTGTCCGAGGATTTTTAGTTGGTTTTACTACACTTGTACCAGGCTTTGTCGTATAGTCGTACTTGGATTTTTCATTGATTGGAACAGGTCTTTTGATCTTCGGAAGTGCCCTGGGAGCGTATACGGATAGAGGTGCTCTAGTTAATGGAGCATCAGCAGGTAGTGGTGTGGGACTTGTTGTGCTAGTAGTAGTCGACGTGGTGTGGTCGTCTTTATGTCCGCCTGAAACATGTATTCCACGTGACCCTGGGGCAGAAGCTATCCTGTTTTATCTAAATTATTCGAAAGTCCCGATATTATAATATTTTTTGTATTTTTTTCTAACTGGACCTAACTCATTATCGAATGGTCCTAGAAAAGTCTTTATAAATTTACACTTGAATAAATTCTACAAAATATAAGAAAAGTTATTTGAAATTATTATTTTTTTTTAACAAAAAAGTAATGAGTTCACTGGTAGAATGAATTACTAAATTTTGAAAAGAAAGAAAAAAAAAAAATGAGAAACTGGATAGCTTCATTTACCAGTGTCACAGTGGCTTGCAATTTCATAGAAACTTACTCTGTGGTCGTTGATGATGCCTTCGGCCAGCATGTTTCCTTGGTGGAGGTAGTTCTTCTTCTTCATCCTCGTAATATTCATCATCATACTCCTCATCATCATAATAGTATTCGTACACTGGTCGCCGTCTACGATATGGAGGTCGTCTTCTACGGCCACCTCCTGACTTTCTAGCCGGCGCTGATGTCGTACTAGTAGTTGTGGTTGTTGCTTTTGTAGTGGTTGTTGGTGGAGGTGGTGAACTTTCCTGTTTGTAAAGTGCTTCATTCCTATAAGTATTTAAAACGTGTTATTCATTTTAATATAAATTAACCGAAGGCAACTGGATTAGTTTTTAATCTTTTAATGAACTTTTTGGAATTGTTGGAGATATTATTGCTGAAAAATAGCAATGTTGCCTTCCGATTGACCGAAAGCTACTTATGGTATCCCCTTGATGAGGCCTAAATGGAATGTCATGTTTCGTTACACACATTATCAGGGATTGAATATAAGAGTTATTTTAAAAACTAAAAATTAATTCGTTTTAGTAAGCCCACTTTAACACACAGTAATTTTAAGTTAAAATTCGCGAAAAATTTTGAACTTTATGAGATGATAAATGAGAGTTATTTTCGATCGATATTTTTACAAATACTATGTGATTTTGATATAAAAATAAAAATTAATTGTTAATTTTACTTATTTTAACAAAAATTAATTATTACCCTTTGAGAGATTTGTGTTTCGCTCAGAAATTAGTGTTATGCTGTGATTTTTATTGTTTCTCTCAGAAAATCAAAATCCTGCCTGGTAATCAGTATGTTTTACTATTGGACTTTTGCTAATACGCGATTGTAAACAAGCAGTAGATAAATTCATATTCAATAAAATTCAGATTGAATGACCTCCGGTACATACTTGTTTACACATTTAGAGCAGGATACTGTTCTGAAATTAAATCTTCTTAAGTTTATTTTATTTAGTTAATATTATGTATTATTTATTTTTTAGAGAAACGAAAGGATGTTGTTTAATTTTTTCCTCATGGAGAAGAAAACATGGGAATTTGATTTTGTAAATTCATCGAAAACTTTTAATTTGTATTTATCCACATAAAAAAAAAAGAATTTTTCCTTTTTACATCTACATGTTCAATACATTTTAAAAATATAAAGATTGGTGCAGATAGAAGTACTATTCATCTAAATTTTCTATTTTTCCAACTCTTTTTGATTGTATTCAGTCAAAAATTAGGTAAAAACGTATCTGGAAAATCTCAGCATGTTTATCTCATTTGACTCAGATGTAAAATTGCTATAAGATATGTGATATCTTTATATTCGATAGTCAATAATTTCGTTTCTTTGTCAATAAATGAAATTGAGTTTTATTTCTGAGAGAAAAATTTTCCGCTCATGGAATAACCATTATTTATGATGGATTTATGTTGTCTCAAAAATAATCCTCATGGTGTGATTTTTGTTAGTTTGAGTAGAAAATAAAAGTCCAATCTTAATAAAAATCAAAAAATGATTTCTAATAACAAAAAAATAAGAATCTACGACTTAGTGATATGATTTTTTATAAAATACAAATAATTACTGATTTCAATCCCTGCTGATTAACTTACTCACCTAATCATACACATCATTCGCTAGACCCATATTTTTTCCTTCTGCACAGAAGGCCTTCAATCTTATATATTTCTAATGAACCTTCATTTGGAGAATTTGACATAATCCGGTTATTTCCTCTTACAGGAGATAAAAAAAACCCGAGTGAATGATTATAGATTCTGTAAATTACATGAGCCCCCCCCCCCCCCCTTCTTTATACCATTTTTAAATATTATATAAATTTCTTCAAAAATGTTTTGATAAATTTTGTACCAGAAGTGCAATATTTAATAAAAACCATTTTTGCTCATCCAGTTGTTACAAATTTAAAACTTACTTTTATATATTATTAAATAATTTTTGTTTTATTACCTCTTGTAATACTTTGGTGAGTTTTCACAATCTACCTCAGATACAAAGTGGCAGATGAAAGTCTTTTGATCAAACGCTGTATAGTTGGCGCACAGAAAGTCGTATCTCGTGCCAAACAAGCAGTGATGATATAACTAAAACATTATATATTTTTTTATTATTATTAGTACATTATTGGAAAGATAGTTAATAGCATTTTTTTTATTTTTCACAATAACTGAAATGTAACTTCATTATTTCTTTCTATTTAATTTTATGATAGTGCCAGATTTTGTGAGGTTTTTAAAATAAATTTGTTAAAAAATTTGTGTGTGAATGGTTTATCTAATTCATTATAAATTATACAAATAATTTATTTTTTACCTGACAGTGATGAGGTACACTGGCGTAAAAGCCATCATGTAAACCGTCACATTCAAATTTTATATCTTCTGGAACAGCGTTGTAAAATGGATAATTCGTAAGATTGTGTCCTTTCAATTCACGTGGTAAATTGGGATCATAGATATAGTCTTTTTGAGGATTACCAGTCAACAATGGTTTTGCTTTAACTACTGTTGAATTTGTACCATCTTCATTAACTACTACAGTTACCTGGAAAGTTTACAATTAAGATATTACATTAAGTTTCTTTAAAGATATTTAAGATACGTCAGAACTATGGACCAGTAACTTATTATTATTGAACAAAATGCCTGCTTTATTATGCAAAATGGTTATGAAATTTGATTAACACATCACCTACTTAGTAGGCATTTTGATAATTAGAGATTTTGATAAATTTCTAATTATTTACCTCTTCAGTAGTTGGATTATTCTTTTCCTCTGCTGCTTTAGCCTTCGCTGCTAACACTAATTCTGAACCTCTCAGCGCGTCAGCAACTCCAGCAATTATGTTCAGCACAAGTACTGAAATATCAAAAGTAATATTAATGTTAGTAATTAAAAAGGAAATTATTAATTAAAAAATGCTGGTGATTCCCTAGGAATGTATGCAAATAACTTCCGCAAGTCTTATTGTTATTGTATCATCCCATTTTTATTTGGCATATCGTCCCCTTGTCAGAAAAAAAAAATCCGGTGTTTAACGCTCTGCAGAACTGAAATCATTCTTTCCAGAAAAATCTTGGTAGTAAAAGTAATAGATTTGATCTGTATAGTCAGTATTCCAAGTTTCAAGAAAATCCCTATAGAGCCGTTTTCGAGAAAATGCCTATAAAGACGCACTTCCGATAATCTGATTTCCTTCAAATTTGAGATTCTATCAATGCTTCTAATGTATATTAATATTATAAGGTGGTAAAGCCATAAATTAAATTGGCTAGGCGCGTTCATGGTTGCGGATTGTGGAACGACCACCAGACATGGTGGTTGGCTGCGAGGCCTCTGCCTGACGAATAAGCAGTCGCGGACAAGGGGGCATAGACAGTTCCACAAAAAGCCTTACAACTCAATGATGATATTTGACAATGGCGAGTGAACGCCGCCATTTCAAATAAGAGTCCGGTCAGGAGGGGTAGGTCCATATAGCTTTGGCCGGTAGCTACCTGAGAGAAGGAAATCCCCAACAGAAAAACTATGGTCCTCCAGGTTTGGGGTCGGGCATAAGGTTAACGGCCCACACTAAAAATCCAATTGTTATGAAACCAAAAGAGGATTTCTTTTGGTGGCCAGGGCCCGGACTGGACTGCAGATCCGGAGATGTAGCTAAGTTCTTGTACAAGATAGCAAAAACAGATCCAAATAAAACGTATTAAACCTTGAATCATGTAATTAATTATTAATTTCAACCATAGTAACATACTCATTCGGATCTTTCCGACAATGTCCAACTCATGCTTGTTAAGATCTTTGGCGGACTTTACTGCGGATCAGTGATAATTTGCATTCTGTTGATTATTTGGTAATAATCACCTCGAATCTAACTCTCTCAACACTCTTGAATGACTCCTGGATGTTTCACTTATTGATTAAATATGTATGAACAATTTATCCAAATTTTCTTATCTTCTACTCTTTTTTAAAGCCTACCCATTTTTATTCAAAGCCCCAAGCTCCCTCACTTAGTCATTTGTGTCTTGTCACTTTAAGAAACTTGGTTTCCATTAAAAATATAATGTGTTTTGAAGATTCCCTCCTCATTATTTGCTTTCATTTATTATACTGCAGTTATTATAGAAAATAATTTTAACTTTTTGTGGTGTAGTATCCAGAATAGTGGAAATGATAATAATTTATTTCTTAAAATTTGCGAAATAACTTCTAAAAAACAAAAACAAAAAAAACAAATGCTAGTTCTCATGTATTCTATAAAAGCGCTAATAAAATGGAAATGAGGAAAATTTATTTTACTCCTTCATTATTGAATGTTTACATTTCAGTTCTTATAACTTTCATTCTCTCAAGAAAGTGAACTTTTCACTCTTAACAATTACGGCACGTAGATTATTATTTTCTTTATTTCTTTCACATTTAGCAATAATTTTTTTTTTCAAATAAAATAAATTTTTTGTGAGATCTGTAGATATTTTGGGTTTCTGTCTGGATACATTATTAAGATGCAAATTCTGTTTGTTAGTATTAGATGTTAATTTCTTTAAAATATTATTTCTTTTGGAATTATTTGTCAAGATGTTATAAAGTTTAACACACAATCAATAAACAGAAAGAGAATTTTTTACAATTCCTTACTAAACATATATTATATACATGATCAAAAGATTATACAATAACTGGCCAGAAGGAAGAAGAAAGACTGGAAGCCCAAAAGAAGCTGGCTTGATGTTGTCTAGGTTGCTATCAGGAAGTTAAGAATAAGAAGATAGAGAACAAAGGCACAGGCTGGCGAAATCTCGAAAAATATTATTTTGGAGGACAAAGTCGTGTAGGGGGCTGCAGTGCAAAACAAAATTAAAATTCGTTTCCCGTAAACCTATTTAATATTTCCGCATGAGACCTTGATTTTGTTAGTAACATTTCATGGTAGACTTTGTCTGGAATTTTTTTAATAGAATCACATGGACAGGTCTTCAAGGAGAGTGCAGAACTTAAGGCTTGGCCTAAAATTTACATACCTATTTACATATTGAATACTTTACAACGAATACATTGAAACAAAACAAAAAATTTTACAGCATTATTTTATTTTAGAAAATATATGCTAAGATATTTAATTATTTAGATCAGGATACAGAGCTATTACTATCCAATGAGGATTATATCATAAAATAAAATGACTATATTCAGCACAGAGGTGTCAAACCAACGGCGAAACAAACATAAACCTCTTACTACATAAATAAACCTCTAAACAAACATAAATAATTTACTAATACTTTTTAATATTATTCAGATAAATACTTGAAATGTCTTTTGTTTCCAAGAAATGAGGAGAAATATCTCGGCTCGAGGATTGGTTTTATTTACGTTTTCATAATTAGGAATCACGCTCTTCAGTTTAAAGTTGCCATAAGCGGTTACTTGATAATTTTCAAGTAGAATTTCAGGACTGCATTTTATAAATCAATCTTCACAGAGATTAATATCACCTCGCGTCACAATTCTGCCTTATGATGTCTTTCTCTTTGTTGGGACATATCAACATTTATGAGCAACTATTTTCAAGGGTGATGTAAACTAAGAGTAAAATTAGAGCCAAAATATCTGTAGAGTACCTTGAGTACTCATTGAGATTTGTAACTACTTCCATCAACCATATATTGTTATATAGTTAGTTTTACATTAGTTTCTCAAATAAAATGTCAGCTATTCAACTAGTTTCATGCTATCCATTTTTTATAGTAAAAGTTTAAATTATTAATGAAGTTACTTAAATTAGTAAATTTTCTATTGCAGTAATCGACAATGGATATTTTGATCTAACGCCATTTTTATCTTAACGCTTTCGTACCTAGTATGAAGTGAATAACGGAAACAGGAAAATTATATTTTTGCTCATCAGCAATCATTCATGTTCGTACTTGTGTGACCCAAAGGATGTGGCCCAAAAGGTTGGGCATCCCTGATTTAGCACATGTTCCCATGGTTTTTAACAGAGTTAGATAAAAACTACTAGATTTATTTAACATGTTATTATAATTATTGCATGAAGAATTTAATTTACATCGCAAAACAGGGCGATACTTGGCGAAACATTCTTAATAACCCAAGAATCGAAAGAATTTTGTATAACTCCCACCTTTTGATTACTTAATTAATATAGGATATGCGTCGTTCATGAGGTAGACCTACATTTTGTGTAGGAAAAAATAAGAAAGAATTTCAAAGTTTCTAGTGAGATAATGGCGTGGATCATCAATTTGAATTTATAACACAATAGGACTATAAATTGTGAATGAAAGTGAATAGTGAAATCAAGAGAATGGAGAATCCGGTGGTTCTTGGTCCTAGGAATGTTTTAAATTCTATGTGAAGTTTAAGATAAATTGTTTCGATTAATGAATTGTATTGTAAAGGTAGTATTCAGAATGTTTCAGAGATATTTTCTATGATAGCCTACTTCATTTTGTGGTCATCGACCGGTTTCGGGCGTTCACCCATCATGAGGATGTTTTTGTCAAACAATGTAATAACATAGACTTGCACTGTTTGACAAAAACATCCCGATGATAGGCGAACGCCCGAAACCGGTCGATGACCACAAAAAGAAGCAGGCTATCACGGAAAATATCTCTGATGCTTTCCAGCTCTGCGGAACCAACCATCACAACAATTCAGAATGTTGATGGCATTAAGGAATTTTCTTATTCAGTTAAATGATAGTCTGATAGATACGGCTGGATCAATTTTTATTTGATAACCGCGGATGATGGCTACATTTATATAAAATTTAGTAACATTATTCTAAGTTTCAAGAAAATCGAAATTGAAAGGGAACTTTAAAAAGCGGCAACAGAAAGAAAAATGTTCATAAACGTGGGAATACTAATTGGAGCGGTTTGGTGATATGTTTATAAGCATGGACTTACGTATAAGAGGTTTTCATTGGATAACCGCGTATGATGACTAAATTTATTCAGGCAGTCCAACAACTCTTGCCCTCGGGCAAAATATAAGGTCCTTATATTTTTCGGACTAACACAAGAATACAGACATGCAGGGGAATGACAATAGATCTGCAAGGTAGAAAGGATTTGGCTTTATAACCCCAGTCTCTATTCATCCGTGAACATGGTTTGGTTTTAAGTTTAAACGATTATTATATAAAAGAAATATCGTAAAAAAAAAATGCCCTAGAATTTAGTCGTCCAGTTGTAAATACACTTTAATTTAGTGATATAATCAGTTCTACTTAACTAATTTTCGAACTGAATTCACCACTTCATCCAGAAATATTGCTTTTCAAACCAATTTAATAAAAAAAATTAGGTTTCCATTTGAAAAGTAAGTTAAGCGTTTTATGGTTTATACAGGAATAAACAAAATCATCATTCTTCCTTATTTTAGTTAGAATTAACAGAAAATAACATGATGATTTCAATCCGCTAGGATCAGACTTAAAGATATAATTAAAACGATAACCCATAAGACAACTAGCATCCTTAATACACCGTTTGTAAAATATATTTTTCAATTTAAAAAAGTTTTTTCTTGCATATTTTTTTATTAAAACTCTATAAATATTTCCTCTTGTTTAAGTAAGAAAGGAGGGAGAAACAATTTGCATTAGAGCGAATTAACTGCTTGGCCCTGTTCAATCGTCACTAATAACAGAACATAACTGTCTGTTAGTATTGCAATTTCTACATTCAAATCGTTTGAAAATAAAATATGCTATAGGACCGTTATGCGAAATGTGATTTTGTACGCAATAAGTTAAAAAGTGCGAAGTAAGTAATTCAAGAATACTGCAAAGGTTACGTCAGATTACTGGAAGAAGGACCCGTTACCTAACGGACTGAAACACCAAGTTACGCCTTCTACAAACAATCCCCCACTTATCCATCTCTAAATCTACCACTACACTTACAGTCCTTCTCTAGTTTGTTACTGTATTCTTTTTATTTTTTTCTTTGGGATTTAAACAAAAAAATAGTTTTGAAGGGAATATTTAATATTAGCGTGTATTACTACAATGCTGTTTTAGCGTTTGTTATTTTCTTTAATTTACCAAATATGAGAGAAGCTTAAGGAAATGTTATATTTCTGTTTTATAACATATATCAAGTATGTAGAAATATTAAGGAGCGTGACGAACTGATGAGGACCTTACTATCACTTTCGTGACTTTCCTCTCATTGAAACGTCCTCGTCCTCAAACATGCTCATCACTACTCTTGCCTTCTTCTAACTATTGTTTACATCTTTCATAAAAAGACAAAAACTCATTTAAGGCAGTTATATAAGGATTGATGGCGTTAACCCATCTACAATTAATTTGCCCAAAAATATATTTCAAATAGTATTAGGCTGCTACAATGTTAACTATATCACGAATTGTAACTTCTAATATAATCAACAATGCCAATGTTCTAAATAAAAGTTATATTCTAATAAATATAAAGTTGAAGTCTCAAAGTTTAAAGAAAATCGTTTGTGCTGATTTCAAGAAAATTGCGAACAGTGAATAAAAATCCTAGAAAATTAGCATTTCCGTCGAATCTTAAGTTGATACCAAAACGGAATATAGGTTTGAACTTTCTGCGGTTTTTCTGTTTCGGAGACACTTTGAATACAAACATATCTTTTGCTAAAAATTTCTCATGGGCTTCCAAGCATATTGGGAATCTGACACTTTGAACAAGTCTTGAGAAGTGAAATTAAAAAGATCATGGGACTCAACTCAATGTGATTAATTTCAAATGATCCATAGTACAGCCGATAACAAGTCTTCCTTCTAGAATGGACTTTGGATTAATTTATTCCTTGGACTTTTTAAAAGATAGATTTGATTTAAGCTCTAAAAAGTAACTTTGAACCATTTCGTTTTTAGTATTGTCATTGAGTTTACTAGATGCAATAGCCAATTTTGGCTTTTTGATCTTCAATTTCGTTCCTAAAAAAAATATTTCAGCACCCATACACTCAGAGATTATGAACAAGGTTGTGATTTAGATCATGAACAATGCACAGAGGATAATTTGTAAAGATAAGATGTAACCAAGATGACACTCAGTTTTATGATCGATTTTTTGAAAAAAAACATGCTTTTTTTAATCCAACTTAGATAATTTCTACTTTCTTTTACTGTTTAAAAAAAAAAGTTTTTTTTCTTTATTCAATAAACAGCACCAATTCAACAACCTATGTGTCATAGCTAGTAGTTTATTAACACCGACTTTAACATAAATTATTCTGCAATATTTTTGAGGGTAAATGCAGAAAATAATAAATTTCCATTTCTGAGTGAATTCAATAGAGATCTCAATAATGTGGCAATATATTTTAAGAATAAAAGACTAAGTAGTACAAGCAACCTCTCCTATGCTATCAATGATAAAATTATAAATTTATAACGCGATATATTTCAACTGATAATTAGATTTAACTGAAAAAAATCAAGGAAAAATGAGAAATATTTTTGGTCAGACTCAGTGGTAGGCTGGTGGATTGGAGATTTAAATAAGCAGTAAATTAAAATTTAACTTAGTAAAAGAGTACTGTGCATTTCAAATATTTAAATAAAATTTGGGTTAAAATAAATTAAAGTTAGAAAGCTGAAATATTGTGTGGAGTCAGACATCCTGGATTTCACAAAAAAATATCAAGGGAAACAATATAAGAATATTTCTCACATCATTGATCCAAATATTTTATCTCAAATAACTTATTGAAACTTTCGCTTGAAAGTTTGTTTTTATTTGCTTGCTTGAACTAGTTTATGTTCTTTTTCTTTCCAAATTTAGGTTAGAGATTATAATTTGTTGAGTATGACTTATAGCCACAGTTGAAATTTTAAAAAAGAATACTATTTTATTGCTAATTTTATAAATCTTGCATGATCTAAATTTACTAATCTGAAACTATTCTAAGAAAAAAGTTCTAAAATACAACTTTTTTAAGTAGAAATAGCTTAGCTTAGGAATTCAGTTTGTTTACCTTGAAAAAGATATGAAAGATAAAATATTACTTAGAACTAAAAATTTAACTAGACTACTAATGCCAACACTGCCTGCTAGGGCTCATAATAATTCTGCATTCCTAAAGAACTATATGAGCTAACATTTTCTTTCCAATCTACTACAAGCTGCAACTACTTCCCACTTGCATTCTACCGAACTTCCATGTTACGGTATGATGTCGCGCTTAGGCTCATGTGCGATTAGAATAGAAGTAGCGGCTCCAGTATTAAAGAAGAAAATCAAGATTTCATTTTAACCACACAGAAATTTTCACAAATCAAGTAAGAGAAATAGTTCATAGTAAGAATGTAAATTTTAAGTAATGATTTTTCCAGGAGGTTCACGTGCGCATATGGACCAGCCGCCACTGGTCTCAGGCGCAACTAAAAAGCGATTTACAATTAGATATAAGCTTTGCTGATGTCGGCTGAAGTTTCTGTAGTAATATATTGTAAAATGAAGTACAAAAATGAATTTAAGATAGAATTCGCGAACAATGTTTACTGGATGGAGAGTTAGTTCGGTCTGATAAACACCTGGGCAGAGAAATGAGAACATAATACTATATGCTAGACTTTCTATCCATTATTATTTATTTTTTATATCCAGATTGATGATCACCATTTAATTTATGATTATAACAAAATATCATACAGCACATCTCCCATGTTAAGTTAGTTATATAAATCTCACAAACTCGGAAGGTTCTAGAGAGGTTTTATCTTCCTTCTACACCCGGGAGGTATCCAGCCTTCCAAACCTTCTCTGGATGATAGTAAAGCAGTTCGTTAGCAGGTGGAGTCTCCTCACTCTCCATAGAATCTGCAGGTGTTATCGCGTTCTAGACCAGCTTCTTCAAGTGCCTCCTGGTGATCTACATACAATGTATTTTAAGGAATCCTGTCAGCATGCGAAGGCTACTTTTTTCTCAAACTGATACATGTTTCAGATTTTCTATGGCAATAACTGTTCGAACAAGTTTTAGCGTGCCTCAGACCAGCCAATGGTTTCTTTGATGGTTAAGCTCAAGCTCCTGGAGTTCTGGAATGGTCTGGGTTCCTTTGAATATCTGACGGATTTTATAGGCT
The DNA here is from genome assembly GCA_011037195.1 of Triatoma infestans. Lineage (NCBI taxonomy): Eukaryota > Metazoa > Arthropoda > Insecta > Hemiptera > Reduviidae > Triatoma > Triatoma infestans. Next base: position 86,376 of record JAAEAF010002124.1, on the reverse strand, counting down.
CTAATATGGAAAGCGTAAGAATCTTTGCCATTAAAAAAGATGATAATGATTGTTTCAACATAGACATTTAACTATTAGAAGTTTGTTATTTTCTCTTACACCTTCTTTAAGAGGGTTCTAGTCTAAGAGGGAGGTACTTTAATTTTCAAAAAAGAGTATTCCTCGGAAATATATGTGTGAGACCTCTGATACTAATTACCAAATAGGAATCATATACATAATATGTGTATGAGTATGTTTATGATATGTATTTTGTGAAAATTAATAAATAAAAAAAAGGACAAATAGGCAGAAGTTTAAATTTCGTATTAAAGGAGTTAATATTGCTGATGACTTATCAAAATTGAGATATTCTGAAGGTGGGCGTGAATTCAAGCGTTTCTGATGCATATTGTACAGTGATGACCATAATTCATAAATGACCATGTTTAGTACTTGGAGAAAGACCCTGCTTTTAGAACCTGTGGCAGGTATTGCTAAGTGAGAGCTGCGAAATTCACTTTCAATTGTATCTTACTTTTTACTTTCTCCTACTGCTGGAAGAGGAAGGTTGTATAAATTAACTAAGTTTCCATCGATACAGCAAGAACTTTTTCCATAATCAGAGTCAGCGCTAGCATCATGTAAATAATATTGTCATCATTCATACAATCTCTGGCATAAAGTTGTATAATTTTCAAGCAAAATGTTGGTTGGCTGGAGCTAAAAACAAAAAACTTTTTAAGTTTATTCTATTGACGTTTTGGCACCAGCCAACCAACATTGTGCTTATTAACAATATTTTAAAAAGCTTTAAAAATTACTTAAATAGCTTAAACAATATATATTAAAAAACGTTCAATTTACACACATTTCATTCGATTACATAATATAATAACTTACTATATTGTTCATGTAGAGATTTTATTATATATGACAGAATTGTTAATGGTAAGATCAAGCTGAAATTGAGCCGCCTTTTTACAGTTTTGTGGAACTAGATTAACCTGACAGTTGGGATATGTGTAACCCATTTGGTATTGTGTAACTTCCACTTCCACTCCGGACTACTTTGTATTTCCAAGGTTTCACACTAACTTAAAGGCTTATTAGTTCAATTCTAAAAGTTTTTTACTTTTTAATTTTTTTATTATCAACATTTTAGAGAAAGGCAGACTGGTCATAGAACAGTTTATAATATAATTTGTAATAATTAAATTTGCATTATTTTTTTTTACATTCTGTTCATGTTTTCTCTTTAAAGAGTTATTTTCCAATATAAATTAATTTTCTATTATAATGGAAGAGAAGCAATGTGTATATAGTGGTATTTGATTTTCAGTTTGTTAAGCAAATACCCTCTAAAGAGGTTCTCCTTCTCAGTGGAATTCTTCCCTGATCAATCAGTTTGATTTTCGATGTCTCTTCTTTTAATGTCTTTACGTGGACTTCCGGCGGAAACGTTTTGTGGAGTTTTTCTCTACTTCATTTTTTTTTTATGTGTGAAAGAATGCTATAGAAGCTCAATGGAACTTCTTTCCTTTTAAGTATTCATCATGAAATCATTCTTATTTGATCTTACCTTCTGGGATTGTTAGGACTTCTCCATATCATCCATTTTTCATATCCTTAATGGTACTTAATAAGTTTAAGTTTAAATAAATTATCCCGAAACATTCCTTCTCATCGAAGCATATGAACTTGGAACCACTAATTCCAATCGTTTCCTCACTTCTTGAGGCCATCAAACCATGAGTTACCCTAAAAGAGTGATTAATGAAATGATTACTTAAATAAATCCGTCAAATGTGTTACCTCCTCTTGTATGCCCAGCTGTACGAAACAGACGATTGAAATATAACTTTCAAGTATTCAAAAGCTACTGTTAGCACCCCTTAACCATCCCTCTAGAGAGAATCAAAAAACATGTTTAAGCTCGGCAAGTCATATCTTAGAAGAGTCTAAAGATCCAACATTCGAAGAAATCTAAACAAGCACTCAGAAAGTCAGGATGAGGTATTCAAGTGTCTAGTATTTATTATCGATAAGTTTTACAACATAACACTCCTAGATTTGTAATAATAAGCAACTACTTTCAAGAAGTAATCAACTATCTTCAGTCAGTTCTTTGCTATCGGCTAAATAATTCTCTACAACCCAGCCAACAATCTAACCGAATTGACGGCTAGAACAAGAAACAAATCTGACCTAGCTTCACAGATCATTCTATGTTACCAACATCGCTCGACCACTCAACTCTTACATACTTTTATATTATAATAATATAATATTGTGTATTATTCAACATCAACATATACTCGTACTATTATACCGACACCATGATTTGGTATTGTTGGTGATGAAATGACGTTACAAAACTCACTACTGTACTTTACACAAATTTATCTTTTGACGATATATAAATTCTCCGAGAAAGTAGAAGAGAATAATAGAGTATAGGGAGACCGAACGAAGAATAACTATGTTGGTGGCCTAGCTGTTATAGGTCGCTTATTTAATAATATAGATTATCTAGGATGGCTAGCTTGGGGAACGCTCTCTGCCCTTTAAAAAGTACCTTTGGGTAGAGAATGAGCTGAGATACATCTGTCATTACAATCATCATTGTTAGTAAGTAACAGATTGAATATCTTTTGAGAGTTATTTCCCATCCTCTTTCAATGATCGTCATGCTCAAATTATATCAACTATCCTTCTATTCAACTGAATCATCGTTGGCCTTGCGATTTCTAGTGATGTATGAAAACTTAATTGTGCCAGGGATATCATTTTAAATGAGTCTTACGACATATCCTCTGCAGCAATAGCTCAGACGATAATACGTATGTATATTATGCATTTCTAACCATAAATAGATGTAAAAGTATAAGCAACTACGTATTTATGGGAAGATAATCAAGCAGGACGGTCTTGTATGTTCTATAGTGCTTCAGAATTTTAATCTCGAGTTACATTTAATCAGAGACAGATTCGTTTCGTTAGAGAGCAGATCTTCACATCTTTTTCGAAAATAATTTAATATTGATCTCATAGTTAGTATTTTTACTTGTTTATATAAGAGGAAGTAATGCTAATGCTATCTTGTCAAATTTTCGAAACTGAATACTAATTTCAAATACATGTGTAAGAATCTCCTGCATATGAGACAAATGGTTTAGTGAAGGGTAAATATCTATATGTGTTTTTTCCTTTAACTAGTATATCTAATGAAGGAGAATTTATTTTCCAAATGCTCCATGATACATATACATGTATTGCTAAGGTAAATTTCATTAAGTGATTTTGTCTAGGTAACAATTTACATTAACAAATTATATTGAATTTAAAACAACAAATAATTAAAAAAAAAACACAATGCGATAATTAAGAATATAAATGAAAACTAAGCTCTCTTCTCTATCTAATGTTAATTATTAAAAAAAAAACTTCATTTTATATTAAATCACATTCAGTTTTTACAATAATCTGTAAACTTCTAAATTGGATGAAATTAGCAGTTGGTGTGAAGCAGGTAAAAAGCCAAGTTTGTAGAGCTTTCCTTAACAAGGGCGCTCTTGGAGACTCTAATAAGGTACGGGAGAAAGTAGGTGATCGATAGTTTGTTCAGTCTCATTATCACACGGACATGACCCGTCCGATATTATATGGAAATCTCTTCAGTATGTTCTAATATGGCCATGACTGGACCAAAATCTAAGTTTGTTTGAAGCTTTCCTTTCAGTTGACTATTAGCCTGCTCCTGACATTTCGGAAAATTTCTTAGTCAGAGCTCCAGTTTGGGAATCCAGTTACCTCTGATTACATTTACTCAGAGAGCCTGCACTCACAGTTTTCTCTTAAAAAATGAGTGAGGATTGTTATATTTTATTTCGATATTCTTTCCAAAGAAACATCTTTTGCCCAATCGATCACTTCTTCGTTTCCGTCTATATTTATATGGCCCTTCATCATCCATGAGAGGCAAACATGAATATCTTGTTCCTTAGTTCAATAACTGTTTTCCTTATAGACTCTATTAGAAGCTAATAATTTTTACAATTTTTCATGCCAAGAGAGTCACCTTATCATTAGATTTGATCATGACTTTAGATCCTCTAGTAATATGCTGCTTACACTGTATGTGCATGTGAAGGTTCAAATTTGATAATATATTGAGGTACTAACATCGTATTCGACACAAAGATCCAGGGAAACTCCATCAGTCGGAAGTCCGACTATACTGAATGGTTTGTACTTTTTCGCAATTTTCTCGAAAATGGTTCCAACGATTTTCTTTAAATTTTGCATACTAACTATACTGTTAAAGGGTACTAACTCTTTAATTTAATAAATGTTACTCCAGGAAAATTGAAGGTACATCATAATCATTGCTAGACATCCAAATTTCCAAATAAATTTGTTAAACTGAAGGGCGAATTTAAAGGAATAATGCCAGTAACAGGTTTGCTTTCTCTAAATACGATTTTGAAGCATAAATTTGACTTTTTGGGCTGTAGTATTAATGTACAATTTAAACTATTCCGTTGTTCATTACTTCTGGAGGATTGCAATGTCAATGTATATTAATGCATGGCATTCGAATATTACGCTAGTTGATTCTACAAATCTTGCACATTGCAGTGATGTAGATTTTCAGTTTCAAAGCTATGCCATCAGCGATGAGAAATAGTACTCTCAAGGCGCATCCACATTCTATTATAACCTAACGCTTCTGTTACAAATTAACAAAAGCAAAATGGCCATGATCTTCATTATAGGCTGAATCGATTATAAAATAATTTTGTTACATACATTCATAAATAATTGCAAACAATCACAAGAGTACAAAGGAACAAGAACAATGCTACTAGTTTGTTATAATCATTATATTTCGTTGTTTATTAGTTCTGGAGATCTGCAGGGCCAATGATATATATATATATATATATAAAATCAATTAAGAAGTAAAGAGAGAACTTCTTCTCATCCGCATATTACATCTTCATTAATTAATGATCATATGACCAATACCATCTGCATAATTCTATTTGTTATGGGAATCTAATTTTCTCTTGATTATAACACTGTCTTACATGTTATATCATTAATAATATTTCTGGCCAAGCTCTTCTTGGATGCACGCACCTCTTCCGGCTTACCCTATAGCTTTTTAGAACTGCTCCACTGGCAATCTCTTTTCTGTCTGAATTTTTTTGGTCGTCGCTGCTTAGCAAATTCAAATTAGTATCTATATTTCTAACTTTGAAATCATGCGTCATAGCCAAGATCTGTTGACTTTTCCGTATAGTTCAAGATTCAACTGATAAAACTTAGATTCAGTTATTTTTCCAGGTGTTATTGCAGTCATGAGAAATTAACAAACAAAACTGTATTAATTAATTTTGGGTAAATTTGCTACTAGTTCTTAAAAATTTCCTTTTTTTACGGAGGGGGAAATACCTACGCACAAAGTGGGGGACTTGCACTTACTAAAAAACCCCCCTTTCACACAGGCATTTGTCCACCCCGGAACTGCTTATGGTACTACTTCAGGGTGGTGAATCGTGACTATTTTTTAAGCGCTACCCACAACCTTCTCTTAGACCGCCACAAAACCTGTCAATGGCCAGAGCTAAAGGATTCACAAAAATATATTATTCTGAAAAATATTTTTTATTTTGAAGACTGAACTTGAAAAAAATAAACTTTGACCCCTCAAAAATATTCAATGTAGATGAAACAGGGATAAATGCAGTTCAGCACAATGCTACCAAAGTGGTCACCTGCAATGGAAAACACAAGTTCATAAACTTTCATCTGTTTAACGCGGAACTATAACCACAGTGATAACCTGTATGTCATCTGCAGTCTCTCGCTCTACTATTTCCACAAAAAAAAGTGGCAAGAAGAATTGCTTGATGGAACTCCTCCAGGCTATAGGAGGATGGTCGGATTCACTGATCCGTTGTTTCTCAAGTGGTTTAATAATTTTATTTCCACTTTCAGGCCCTCAAAGGATACAGTGCCTCAAAGGAATTACCTTGGACAGAAACGCGGAGCAGAAAAATACATAGTTTTCTTAAAATCGTAATACTTGCTTTTATGACAAAAAAAAGGAGGTGCCTTTCTTTAGTAATGGCATAAATTGATGACTTTAGTAATGTCAAATTCTTTATGTTTAACGATATAAATTTAATAAGAAACACTTAATTCTGTACATAAAAAAATTTTGCATAAGTATGTTTGGTAATTGGTTTATACATATATTATGCTTATTTTTACAGGTTATATGATTATGATATGTTATTGTAAAGTCCCCTTTCTATACTGTTAAATATGTTTATAATAAATTGGTAATAGATCATATCAGAATTTGCTGAAAAAGTGTTAACTTACCAGCCACAATCCATGTTTCATGCCACCGCATGATCTGTAACAAGAAATAACATATTTATATAGTTTTATTTGGCACTTAGCTTTCTTTTACTTACACAATAGCAATATATATTATAGTTATTACTGAGAAAAAATAAATAAAAAAAACGGATAAGTTCTTTTAAATAAAAATCTGAAATATCTTATTTATCACTTTTTTAAGATGCCTTTCAAAAGAATGTGTAAATATCATTTTCAGCATTGCATGCAAAATGAAAGTTCAGCTTCGATTTTTGGTACAAACTTAAGAATCTATTTTTTCTTTTTGCATAGGCTTTCACCAAACAACCAGCTCTGGCAATGCAGGAGGTCTAATCTCATGATAACTTTACAATCTCTATGTCGCTATAATGTCTACATATAGTATAATTAGATCAAGACTTCTTTTAATGATATCTATTTGTTAGATAATTTAGATCAAGCATTCATACACGCTTGTTTCATGATATATATATTGTTAAAGAATAAAATTTCCTCATATTGAAAAGGAGTTTGCAAATATTTGTAAAGCTTTTTAAATAATCTATCCCTTTTGTGCAACTCCATTACTATATGTTTGAAGTCCTCTCGCATAATGGAGAGGGTTCTCTGCTTAATTTTGTATAAGTAAGTACCGGAAAGTGAATGGTTGCATTTCAACCTAATTATTAATGCTTGTTTATGACTAGCCCCTAACACCACGGAGTTTTCCGACAGTTACTCCCTTATCTGAACTGCTATACTCTAGTGCCACATATTCAAGATGTGAGGCCCCTTATGAGTTGTTTGACTCCCGTTGGAGAGAGTTTTATGTAGATCATTTCCAATGAATTGGCAGCCTCTTTAGCCAAGCCGTCTACGTTTCGTTGTGTCTTAAGCCAAGGTGCCCTCTAATCCACATAAAGCTTATTTTAAAGCTTCCTTTCTGATATTAAAATATCAAGAAGTTCTAATACTTCTAGGACAATGTGATTATCCGAATCTAATTATTTATATTTTCTGTTAAAGATTTTAGATATTTTAAATTTAGCTAAGTGGTTAACGCACTGGATTCCCATGCAGTGGTCCCGGGTTTGAGTTCAACACTGCTGCCCATAGATTTTCTCTTCCTAGGAGCCTCTACAGTTCATTGTCCGGTGAGGGACAGTGTTGCATCGGAGAGACGGCACTTATTCACACCACAGTGCGCTACCACTATGAAGAAAGTGATTTCTTGATGAATTCAACTAATACAGTTTCAAAATTCTCTTCATATGTGAATTAAGTAATTCTCAAAATTTTGTATGATAACGGAAGGCATACTATCTGTAAAATCTTTACTGATGAGGAAGAAAAATGAGGAAATCTTTACCTATGTACCGTTTTAACACGCCTAGGAAGTATAGTGTGGGTTCACATATGTGAAAACTCAAACCATTCCCAAAAAACAGTATGCATTGAAAAAAAGTGATGTATGTAGTGAATTACTGAACATAATCCATCTTACCCGCTTTAGCCATGAAACTAATGTCCAGAGGTAAGCACTCTCAGAAAGCCCCTAATAATCTTTACCAGAAAATTGTAAACAAATATTTTCATGAAACTCGTGATAAACATAACCAGTAAATTCACACTTGCTGTTGGCCGATTTTGATTCACATTCGAAATTTGAAATATCGGCATTGTTTATTAGATAATAATTCTTCACCGTTTGTAAGGTTTTTTTTTCTTTTGGTTTCAATGTTCTTCACGTATTTCTTTAATATTTTGTAGTTTCATGGAGTTTTCGATTCCAAAGTTGAATTCGTATTTTAAGCTTTAGAAATCACAATCCTCGACCCAAAATACAATCTTTTACAAGTTTATAGAAATCTATTTTAAATTATAATATAATTTATTTATTTTCTTATTATAAAAGTGAAGTTTGGTCAGCAGAATTTGCGAGATGCAAGCAAACACATTGAACTTTCGGTAAGTAATATACTTTCTATGGTGTTGTTGTGAGAGGAGGTTACTGCCCAGCGGGAAGGTAACGTCGCGCTTACACACACAACACTCTACTTGCTACACTTTCTCCACACATACGCTAAAATACATACACAATCTCCAACTGTGTATGTATGTATATATACATACTATAGTAGGTATGGTTAACAAATGGAAACACTACTCTCTGTTGGTATAGAATTTTTATTTGTATATAAAACTAATAATTATTATTACATACAACTAACATTCACTTTAAATATTAATAATTATAATGTTGATAAATCGTTCTAGTTAATATAAAACTTATTTTTTTTAATTTTACATTTATACTTCCTTGATTACAATGATACTGAAATGGGAGCTGATGATAGTGGTTGGTGATTGTTGAAATAATGAACACACGAACTGACCCACTGAACTCACAGTTTATATTTTAACGATTTACTGACTAAGGAGAGAAAAGTATATAGAGGGTAGAGTGACCGAGCTGTGAGAGTGAGTTTGTAAAATAATGTAAGCATCGGCCGATTGTGAATTTAGCTAGTGTGTTTGCTACCTAGGTGAACCTTCCAAGGTGGATGTTGATCTGGCCCTCAGACGATAGATTTTTATTCGGTTTCCGCTATAGCTTTCTATGGCTACAGATTTGCAGTCAACACTGAAGCTTATTTATAGTGACGTGACAGGGAGGGGGGAGGTAAGTCATAGTTGATATGCGCTTGACGGCTCAAAGGTTGCTGCTCGATGCTGCTACTAATGGAACGATTGATTCCAAGTTTTGGGTGAATTTGATGGTGATTCGGTGGTTCCATTACATTACTTATTATAAGTTCATTATAGTGTAATGATCAGGTTTTGTTGTTGATTACAAGAATTTCCAAGATGCCTTGGTAGCCTAGAGATGTGGATTGTTAAGCTAGAATGTGTATTAGAGGCTGGATATAATCCTTCTGAGGTCCTGGCTTTGATTTTGTAGGATCTGTTAAAAAAAAAAAAATCAATAAAGTCGGTAGGGAAGGGAATAGCTAAGTGGTTAGCGTACTGCACTCCCACGCGGAGGGCCCGGGTTCGAGTCCAGCTGTGCTACCCTTAGATTTTTTCTTCCTAGGAGCCTCAACAGCTCACTATCCGGTGATGGACAGTGTTGTCTGTAACGAGAGAACACTGTCCGAAGGCCGAACACTGTCCGTGTGGGAATGCTCCGGGGGGCCAATGACCAAGATGTTGACGCGCCTTAAATTAAAAAAAAAATAAAGTCTTGAATGAAAGTATTTTATTTGTTTCTAAAATAATTTGTTTCACTTTGTGGTCATCAATCGGTGTCCTGTCATACGCCTTTGCTATATATTTTCACACTATCGTCAAACCATAGACTTAGCAAACAGTCCACTACACATATCTTCAATTACTAACTTTTTCTTTATTCACTCAAACATAAACAACGCTCAAACATATGCACACTTATTTACATAATCTTGTCACATAATATGTATACTTCTAATAGAGTAAATCGGATGATCCGTTATTCTCAGATCGGATTCCATCCAACTGTTCCATAAATAAAATTTTTCTGCCCGCCGCCTCTTGAGTGCTATACAACTAATCCCATCAATTTCTTTGAAATACAAAAGTGTGTTGAAAACACTTTTTCCTTCAATTGTTGTAATCACTGATTTTTCAATATAGACAAGAAAATTTCTTGGAACATGATCCCACATTGTTAACACTGTGTAATGAAGTGTTGGATGTTTACAAAAAAAAAATGTAACTATCTGAATAGTCAATAGCACGCATATCAGCAACCAACTATCCGCTGGAAATCAAAATGTTTTTCTTTCGTTTAATATCTGTGGGCATATTTGGTGAATATGTTTTCAGTTTAAATCATAAAGCTTCATTTTCTAAAGCTTCATTTTCTTAACTTTAGGAGCACGAGTTAAGATTTCATCGATCAATAAGTAACTTGGGAATAGAGTTGTTTTCGATTTATTTTTTTTTTATATTTCTAGTTTGTTTTTTTCTGTTATTATTTTTTTTAAAATAAGGTTTATACATTCAGTATTCAGTACCTGTTCTAGTATAGTTTACGTTCTACGATCGTAATTTATTTACCAGCCAACTCTTTGTATGGGACGCTTATCCAAAAACAAATAAATGAGTAATAATAATAATAATAATAATAATATAAATACGCAATAAATCTCAACATAGAAAATAAGTAACTGACGAATAAAAGAGAAAATAGGTTGTGATGAGAAACATTGTCTCCTAGGGGTAAGAAAAAGGGTAGGATAACTTGTGAAAGTTTAGTTCACTCTTCGCTTCTGCATATCCGTTGCTTAGAATAAGCCTTTATCCAGGATATCGTAAATAGACGTGATGCACAAAAAAAAAACTTTGCAAAACTGCCTTTGGCATCCAACTTTACTAACTATCCATCTATTCAGATCATCCATCATTATTTCTAAAACATCTCTAACATACAACAATAACACAAATAAATACACTCATTCTAATAAATACATTCATCCCAAAATAAATACGATATATACCCGTATATATGCATATACCAACTACTATTAGGGTGGAATACTCTGTAGATTCCTACTTCTCTGAGGAGAAATATTCAGTCGCTATCTATTGACGAAAATTTATACGTTGATCTGCAGAAATCAGCTTTATTAGATATATGCCATATAGTGCGAGATTTTTCTAGATTTCTGATCTAAAATAGACAGTTAATTTATATCTGTTGGAAAAAAATTCCCAGCTATATAATCTCCAGGATCTCATTGAGAATGTATAACAATAATAATGCGTGACGTGACGGAATATAATAATAATAGTAATAATAAAGGGAAGATTAGCTCAGTGTTTAGCACTGGACCCCCACGCGGAGGACCCGGGTTCGAGTCCAGCTGTGCTGCCCTTAGGTTTTTTTCTTTTTAGGAGCCCCTACAGCTCACTGTTCGGTGATGGACAGTGTTTTGTCTGTAACGGAGAACAGTATCCGGAGGCCGGCAATGCACTGAGAAGGCTCCGGGGCCAATGACCGTAGATGTTGACGCGCCTTAAATTAGAAGTAATAATTGTGATTAGAATGGAATAGAAAACAGCAAAGCAAAAAAACAATAAAATGTTGCAAGGGATGGTGAACCATACCCACAAAATATCACCGTCGTTTTCCAACGACTGGTTTCGATGGTATTGTGTTGGAGGATGATGGTTGAATTAACAACTGGCTCCACACAACTTCCCTTAGAAGTTCTGATGTATGTTGCAGACACCTCTAGTGCCATCCCAGATTGAGAGACAAAGTCATAGATATGGCGCTGATGGCCTCGATGCGCCAAAGGAGAAAATAATAATTGGAATGTCAAAGGTAATAAAACTTGTGTATTGCAGTTGCAGATATCATCTAAAGAAGAAAAGAACCTACACTCCCAGCTATCTAATCTCCGCTAAAGGAATGAAAGCTCCTTTAAGGTACCTCACTCACATTACCATTTGGCAACTAGGCTCCTTCTTAACTGCCGCGGCCCTATTTTACTCAAAACGCTGGGTCCAGACCATTAAAGCTCACCGGAAATCGGAATCGAGATTTCAAAGCACGAAAGGGTATCACTCGATTCACTCAATTATGAAATTGTTTATCGTAAATGATAATAAAAAGAAATCTGCCACTTCTTCTCTTCCCTGGTTTCCCTTTATCTGTTTATTCCTTCCTGTTTCTACTCCTTCTCAATCATACAGCGATGAATTGTAAGTTTTAATCTACACTTTAATGGAAAATAGAAAATGGAATTCCATACCTCTTCCCTACTTCTTTAAAACGAAATAAACATAATAAACACTGAAAAATCAATAAGTTGTAAATTAACTATGCAGAATATATTTTAATTAATGATAAGAAAACAATGTCATATGGAAAAAAACCCAACAATGAGGGGGGGATATAATTTAAATTAGAATCACGTTACCAGTACTAGTGATGGAAACTTTTATGTCGTTTTGTTCCGGGTATATTGGAATTCAACAAATGCCAACTAGACATCACAAACTTTGTCCCCTTCCAGGTTACAAAACTTTCTCAAACTGTTCTTGTTCTTTAAATCTAAATCAACTACGTATTGTAGACAAATTGTCTCAGTAGAGTTTTAAACGTTCGAATTTCCTTTAAAAAAACTAATTCTTTCGCTTAATCTATTACAAACATAGTCATATAGTTCCATACTTTACTATTAATTGGAATTCTTTTCCTAAGATTTCAGTCATAAAATGAGAACTTTTGCTATATCTTAGGTAGGAGTTGTGTAAGCGGTAACAGTTCCGAGTTATCGATGGCGCCAAAATACCTTAAAACTAATACAATTTTTGACAGAATATTTTTTCTATAGTGTAATATATAAATTATCATTATTGGAACAATATTGTAAGATCAACCAAATAAATTCTTTTTTGAAAGAAAATTGTTTTTATTTTTGATTTAATATAATTTTCAGAGACATTTTCCGTGGTAGCCTGCTTCATTTTGTGGCCATCGAGCGGTTTCGGGCGTTCGCCCATCTTCAGGATGCTTTTTCAGACAGAGTCTGTAAAACTGAATTTGCTCTGTGCAAGTCTGTGTTGTCACACTGTCTGAAAAACGCATCCTGAAGATGGGCGAACGCCCGAACCGGTCGATGACCACAAATGAAGCAGGCTACCGCGGAAAAATCTCTGATGCTTTCCAGCACTGCGGAACCAACCACCACAGCAACTAATATAATTTTCACTACTACAAATGTAAGTTGGCCCCATTGGAGAATGACTAAATCGATATGACTACTTTTAAAACTAGATACATGTATACTGCATCATTATAATAGTTTAACGTGTTGTTTTGAGGTTTCCTTTTGGAAAAAAAATTATTTTGTAAATGAAGTGTGAGTATGGTTTCGTGCGAACCCAAAATTTTACTATAACATGGCTCTGAATGTTGAGAACGACTGCAACAATTAGCATGTTTGAACTAGCAAAATTACTATGTACGCTTGGCCCATAATTTCTACGGCTTTTAGCGGCTAAATAAAAAAGGCAAATTTTACTTGTAATTTTTATTTTTTAATTACCTATAATTTAGGGAAGGGAATAGCTAAATGGTTAGCACACGACTCCCACGCGGAGGACCCGGGTTCCAGTCCAGCTATGCTACCCTTAGATTTTTTCTTCCTAGGAGCATCTACAGCTCACTGTCCGGTGATGGACAGTGTTGTTTATAACGAGAGAACACTGTCCGGAGGCCGGCAGTGCAATGAGAAGGTTCCGGGCGCCAATGACCTTAGATGTTGACCCTCAAATTAAAAACAAAAAAATTACCTATAATCAATTTTTGTCATTCAATCGATGTTTGCGGTACAGTGCTGTTGGTTAAAAAACGATTATCAATTCTAAACTCTTCTCGTGAAACATTGAATTCAATTTGACCTCCTGGACACAGTACACAAAACCGAATTGTTTATTCTGTTCAGCAGCTCTTAAAACACTATATCGTTCCAATTCTACTCTCTTGAGAGCAAGATGTTGATATGATGAAATCCGGCATTAAAAAGGTTTTTGCTCGCTTCGCCCGGGACATTTGCACACCATGATTTTGTCATAGAATATATATTTTTATTTCTTGTCACAGATTTTTTTCCTTAAGACTAATGAATTGCTGGTAGATCGCCTGGGGCGTAGTTAGCCTCGCTTATTTTGTTTAGAGCCCAAAAGTCTTGTCAAGTGGATTTGTTGTCGATTAACATCATTCTGTAGTCTTCAACCTTAGTTAACAGGCTAGAGCCGTAATGTTTGAAAATTCTTTCGAACGAAACTTCTCCCATCATTTCTAACAATAGCGTTCATTTACGGGATCCAGGCAGGTTTGCACAATCATTATGTTATTAATGATTTTAAACTGTTTTTTTTTTCGATCTTTCAAATGACGATAAATTTCAAAACACAATTATGTACTTTTTTGCCGATTAATTTTCGATTCCCAATCTCTTGGACATCCTATATTCCTCTCGACGACTGTCATATTTTTTTTTTTTTAAAAACGCGTGAAAAAAAATTAATTTATAAGTGTTATTGTTTCCATGTTTTCTCTCTTAAAAAACAGGTGAAAATTGGAATCGGAATTGGAAGGCTTTTACAGTTGTATATTTGGAAAATTTCAAGGAAAACTCTATTATTTCAGAAGAAAGTTTGTAATTAAGCAATATCTGAGGTAAGATTAAATTCACATAGAATTATGAAGGCTGGGCAAATCTGTCACGCACTTCTGTTGCCCAGTTGTTACGTATTTACATATATATATTTTTTCATTTATTTATTTGAAATATACAACTGTAAAAGCAATGCTACTACAACTAGTAAATATGATAACAAGCGTATACGTGTAGGAGTTATCACCCATTGGTGACTCTCCATGTGACTTTTATTTACTGGCCTCCTACGACGAGGAAGTCGCGCGGCCAGCGCCACTTCGACGTCGAGTCGGGTCGTGAGGAAGGGATGAAGATGAGAGGTAATGAATTAGAGGATTAGGATGTTCAGAGAGGCGAGAATGAAACTTTTTATAGCGAGCTGGAATTAAGTCTGTTATGAAAGGTATTTTGAGATCATTGTGGATAGTTTTGCTGAAGACATAGTATGGAGCATTAGTCAGGCGGCGAAGAATTTTTTACTTAAGTGATTGAAGACGGTAGATGTTGGAATGCTTGGCTGACCCGCACAGTTCGAGTCCGTAAGTTCAGATCGGTTTGAGTAATGCGTTGTACTTTGTTGTTCAATGTCAGTTGTGATCGTCTGTCAAGCAGTCGGGCTAGTAGGTAAAATCGTTTCATTTCTTGTCGTTTGAGTCTTGTGTGTGGATTCCAAGTCAGGCGCTTGTCAATGTACATTCCCAGATAACGTAAATTGTCCGCTCAAGGGAGTGCGGTATGGTTTAAAAACACTGGAGAACGGGTGGGATGACGAAGAGTGAATGTAATTTGTTGGAATTTCTGGACATTTACTTTCATTTTCCACTTAACAAACCATTGTTGGAGAGAATTCAGATGTTGTTGCAGAGTACGAGCTGACTGCACCGGGTCAGAGTGAGGAGAGAGTATGGCAATGTCGTCTGCGTAAGTGAAAGTCGTATTGTGAGGGTGAGTTGGTATGTCGGCAGTGTAAAGTATGAAGAGTAGTGGTCCGAGAATACTGCCCTGAGGAAGACCGACCTCTGCAGGGTTCATATAGGAAAATGCGGTTCCCTTTTTGACAGAGGAATATCTATTGGATAGGTAAGACAATAGAATTAAATAGTAGGTGTGAGGAAGATAGTTTTTGAGTTTCCACAGTAAACCGGGATGCCAAACTCGATCAAATGCTTGCGCAATGTCGAGAAAGGCACCCGAGCAATACTCCTTCCGCTCTAGAGATCTATGACACGATGACACTGGTGAATTGTGGAATGAAAACTGCGGAACCAAACTGATGATGAGGAAAGATGTTTTGAGTATTTAAAGAGGAGTAGAGACGTTTGAGAATTAGCTTTTCTAGAATTTTTCCCATTATTGGTAGAAGGCTTATGGGACGATAGGAAGTTCGGAGATGATGAGGTTTGTTGGATTTGGAGATCATTTTAACGACAGAAAATTTCCATTGTATAGGGAAGTATGTTGTACGGCGAACTGAATTGTATAGAGTAATAAGAAATGCTATTGCTTTTTTGGGAAGATTTAATAAGATTTTTGAAGTAATTAAGTCAAATCCAGGTGCTTTTTTTTTGCAGGAAGGTGTTTAATAATGTAAGAGACTTCAGATGGAGTAAATGCTTTGGGAGGTGTAGAAAGCTGTAGAGGAATAGAGAGCTCGTGCTGTATTTGGTTCGAAAAATTGGGATCAGAGATATCTGTGTGAGGTGTAAATACTGAGGTTAGGAATTCCGCAAATAAATGCCTTTTCTCTGTCTTATTTGGCCCACTCATATCGTCCTTATAGTGGAGAGGGTGTTTCTCGATAAGAAAGAATTTGTCTTGTTGCCGTCCAAAGAGATTATTTGCAATTGTAAGGGAAGCTGTGTAGTCGCTGCCAAGGCGGTTTTTAATTCTAGTGAGTCTGTTGTAAATTTTCTTGTGAGAGAGGTATTTGGTTTGGTGCCATATAGATCTGGCCCTGCGTTTGTTTGTAATTAATGTCCTAATATAAAGAGGCAGGTTATTGTCGCAGGGAGTGTTTGATTTACTTATTGTTGAGTCCCAAGCTGAAGTTTGTATTGCGCAAGTCAAAGAGTGGACAGCATCGTCAATTTGTTCTTTAGTTTTAAGAGGTACAGTCAAGTCTAGTTTGTCTTGTAGTAGTGACTGGAACAGCTTCCAGTCAGTAAAGCCAGGAGTCAGTTAGGTCTGCAGTTAGTATGTATGGGATGTGAGTCGAGAGTTAAAAGAACTGGGATGAGGTCAGATGAAAGATCATTAACAGTGTAAATATCTGAATGTATTGATGTGATTTGAGAAGTAATGAAAAAGTCAAGAATATCAAAAAGTCAAGTAATGAAAAGAAGAATAGGTAGTTTTGATGGAGATGTCGGCCAATATGTAGGAGAAGAGAGAAATGCACAGTTAGTGCTGGCGAGTGCTGTTAGAGTGGAGAATGTTGGAGAGTGAAGAAGTGTACGTCCACGAGGTTTAGCCACACGGCAACCCCAGCGTGGATGTTTTGCATTATAGTCTCCACCAGAAATAAATTTGTTTCCAAGGGATTCGAAAAATGAAAGAAATTGCTGGCCAGAAATGCTTTTGTTTGGAGTGCAATATACAGAAGCAAATTTAAGAGTAAATGGTTTAGATTTCATTGATATAATGGTGGACTCTAGGAAATCTGTAGGGCTACTAGGAACAGGGTAGTGATTAAGAGCATTTTTAATGAGGATGGCTGTACCCCCTTGCGCTGTATCATCTGGGTGGTCAGTTCTGTATATAGTATAGTCTCTATTGAAGTACGATCTATTTGTAAAGTGAGTCTCAGTAATCAGTGCTACTTCAATTCTTCTGTCGTGTAGAAATATATTCAGTTCTTCCCTGTAAGAAGTCAAGCCATTAGCATTCCAGAGGAGGATGACAAGAGAGCGCTGGGTAGGATGATTCATCGTGTGAGTTTAGGAAGGAGTTCAGTGACTAATGTTGTGAGGAGAGTTATAAGAGGGTTTATGAGAAATTTGAACTCATTGATGAAAGATGATAGAAGTGAAGTGATGTCAGTAGCAGAAGGAGGAGCAGGTATGAATGCATTCTAGTGCGGCGCCACACTCGCCACCCGGGCGTAGGAGGCAGTGTAGCCTATTTGTTGTGGTTGCTGCTGCTGATGTTGGTGTTGTGATGCTTGTTGTTGTTGTGGTAGACTTGGGTAAGTTGAAATTGACATTCTAGGAGGTGAAGATGGAGGTGATGGTGGTAACGGACCCCTGTGGTCTCTTATTCTCCGTAATCGCTACAATTCCTTGTGTATACTGCATCCCTTATAACTAGCAGAATGCGGGCCAAAGCACAAAGTGCATGTTGGTGTGGTATCTCTAGGCTTGGAGCAGGAAGATGTAGGATGGTCGCCGGCACATTTCACACATTTGGGTGCGTGAAAGCAGTAACCCCTTGTGTGCCCTAGTTGTTGGCATCTTTTACACTGAACTATTTCTGGATTTTTATGTGGTTCTTCTACTTTGATCTGAGTGTACAGTAATTTTGTAAGTTTAAAAATGTCTTGGTTGTTGGGCTGAGGTTTCAAATCTATGAAAAATAAAGGTAATGGTGTTTTATATGTAGGGTGTAGAACTTTGGAGACTGCTCTTACGCTAAAGCCCTTTTTTTGAACTTCTTCTCTTATATCATCAACCGGTGTACTTGGATATAAGTGGCGGATGACTACTCGGTAGGCTTTCTCTTCCTTAAGCTGGTATGTATGGAAGTCTGCATCTTTTTCACGTAAATATTTAATAGTGGTTCTATATGAATCTACAGATGTTATGTTTACTTTAGTGTCTGCTGTTCGAGATTTACAAGAAAAAGAATTTGGTCCAATTAGTTCACTGAGGGTTTTGCAGAACTCTATGTAATGGTTAACGTTACTGACATAGATTGGTGGTGGTTTGTGAGTTCGTTCACGAATTTCGGTTTGTACATCTTGATCTTCTTGATCATCTTGATCGAAACAGTGAGTGGTGCGAAAGGATTTGGTGTAAAAAATGGCGAAGTATTGACTGTTGTGGTAGTAGTTGAAGAACTGAGTGTGTAGTTGTAGTTGAAGAACTGAGAGATGTCAAGGTAGAAGGGGTACCATATTATCTGCAAACGTATCAGTGCTAGGAGTGGTACTTTTGTTGTATTTATAATATGACTGGTTTTCTTTCGCTGCACTTTATGCCTTGCTTTGTCAGGTGAACTAGTCGGTCTTTTCAATTTTTGTAAAAAGATGCAACTCTCACGCTCTTCGTCGGTTGCGGAAATACCTCCTTCTGTCTCACTGTCACTGAGATCCATTGGGCTCAGTATTGTTTTAATTAAAACTAAATATATATATGTTAGACTGAAAATAATAAATAATTCAAGTCTTTGAACTAATTAGAAAAAAAGAAAAGTGTCCAAATCTCACAGTATTATACTGTAAATGTATTGCACTTTCAATTAAGAATAAAGGAAATAGTATCTTACTTTTTCCCTTGATTTTTCACACACCCAGGAGTTTACCAGTTAACACAGTTCAATTACTTAAATTATTATCACGCTAGATAAATTGAGCACTGGCGGTCAGTAACCGGTAACACTTGCCGTCAAAAAGTCACTAATTCTTTAATAAATAGTTATTTAAGTCAGCACACAAAAAATTAGCACTTTGTTTACCCAATGCTCAACAGCTGATTATTTATTGTATATTAAAGTTCATTTTTTAGCTGAGGGAAGGGATTAGCTCAGTGGTAGCTCGCTGGACTTGCAACGCGGAGATCACGGGTTCGAATCCAGCATAATTCCCTTAGATTTTTTCTTCCTAGAAGTCTTTACAACTGTTATTTGTAATGAGAGAGAACACTGTCCGGAGGCCGGCAGTGCACTGAGAAGGCTCCGGGCGCAAATGACCACAGATGTTGAGAAGCCTTAAAAAAAAAACTTTATTGAATAAATAAAGATTCTGAATTATTTTCTCTTTGTTATTAATCCAATTTAATTTAATTTTAAATAAGAAAAAAGAAAACTAAAATCGAAGCGCAATGTTTTTAGAGCATAACGCAAATATCAGGCCGGGACTTACTGTACACGGCAATTGCTCCAGCAATTAACTGCATAAAATTTCATTAGTATAATTAAAAGGAGAAATAAACTAATAATTATTTTCGCAGACTTATTATTACTATTTTATTTTATTCCAACAACAATCCATTTATTCATGTCAACACCAGATAAGAGAGTAAGGGTTATGAAGTAATGAAGAGTGGTTACTTCCGGGAACATAAATGTGTTTAGCGACATGCCTAGAAGGTGCACAAAAACCTGTTTGCACATGTTTATTTTATAGATTCAGTCTCTTTGTTTAACATTTGCATCAGAATTATGCATAACATTTTTTTTTTTTTTCTTCTTTTATTTCTAATTTTATGAAACTAGGGTTATATCATCTTCATATCATATCATCAACTTCAGGTTATATCATCGATAACCTATAATTCATGTTCACTGAAGACTAATTTATGAGCGATTGAAGTAAACTAACCTTCCTGAAAAGTGATTTGTGCAATGCGTAGGATAATTTACAAAGAACATAAATTATTTAAAACATTTACTCCTACCATTTTCTTACGAACATTTGATTGCATTCTCTCTCCAACGTTTTTTTTCTATTAGAAGTAAATATATGCAATTATGTGGCATTATTTTATGGAAATTTGGCATGATTGTGGCAGAACAAAGGGCAGGCAAGCTTTAAGAAATTTTGTCACATATTTTAATTATCATTAAAAATATAGACGCAAAAGAATTAAACAAAAAAAAATATCTGGACTGAAACATTCAACTTATTTTCCTTACTGCAATACTCCTGAGAAATTCCATTCAAACTTGGTAATGTTTACAAATCATGGAATATTTACAATATAATAGATTACTCTTTATATAGATGATTAAACATCCTGTAAATCGTAATTATTCAGGAAATCATTCAGTAAAGAGATACTTTCATTAAATGAATTTGATTGAAACCTTCGCGCCCACTTATTGTTTAGAATAATTATAGTATATCATTGTAACAGCATTTCTAAGGAAAATGAAACAGCATCAAGATCTAGTGTGGTCTTGGGCCCTTTGTGGAATGCTGCGTCAAAGGTTTGTAGTTTTACTTTTTTCCAAATGAAATATGAGACTGGGAATTAACTGAAATTAAAAAAAAAAGGGATATTTTCAGGTTAAGTAACTCAAAAAACAAATAAAGGAAATTAAAAATATTTATATAACTTCGGTTTGTTTTTATTGGATCAGTTTTGTTTCGCCCGATTTGATGTTGCGGATGATCATCAGTATTTTTCCTGAGAATTACAGTTTTATTGCTGAAATAGTACATATCAGTTGATATTCTCCCTTTCCTAACACAAACTGTGGAATGTAGGAAGTGTGTAACAGATGCATTATTCATTTTTAATAATTTATTCCTTAATTTTATACAATGACCAGCGTTAAACGTTGGACAATATTTAGTTGTTAAATATTATAACAGGAATAGAAAAATTGATTGAAAGTGACCAAGTTACACAACAATAGTGTTTTGTTGCGTTAGATATGACACACACATTGGCAGCAATTCGCTTTCATTCCAATCCTTGCGAAATATTACCCTGTTCCTTCAAGGAAAGTCTTGTATAAATTTAAATTCATACATTCATTTTTCTCTTATCTAAGAAAATGGATCTGTTGAGGTTTTGTAAATCTCATTCCGATCACATCATTTTCCACCAGTGAATTCGTTTCTATAAATTTCACATAACAATGGAACAATAAATTTTATTATAGATTAAATGGATTTTACGACGACATACATTAGAAAAAGATCTACTTACATGCAAAAATAAAAATGAATGACAGAAAATTTTAGAAAGTAAAAGATTTCTTTGATATTAAGTGAAAGGATTTTTTTAAAAATGAAGTTTGAAATTGTACACTCCTGAGAATATTCAAGATTTTCTATTATTTTACCTAAGAGAGCTTTATGTTATTTAAATATATTTTAATGTCTATATTTTGCTTTTATTTCTAATTTTATGAAACTAGGGTTATATCATCTTCATATCATATCATCAACTTCTGGTTATATCATCGATAACCTATAATTCATGTTCACTGAAGACTAATTTATGAGCGATATAATAGCAGATCTCTATAATAAAACTCCATACTAAATTTTTCTTGATGTGAAAATAAAGCAGGTAATTCTCTTACTGCAATTTCCGAAACTTCTACCTGGGAAATTTAATTTTAATAACGGGTCAAACTACTGAGCAATGAGGTGTTTTATTAACACTCATCAATGAGCTGTCCATTGTTAGTATTGATTCAAGGAAGCTGAACTTTCCCATTTCGCTCTTTCTATAGGTAAAAATCTCTTTGTTTTACTAAACAGGAGTTCATAAGAGACTTATTAAGACCCACTTTTATAACTTTAATAATGATATAATAGGAAAAAATCTTATGGCCACTTATCGAGTGAGGATCCCATTGAATAATTATGGGAAAAGATAGAAGTATCATTAATCAAACTGATATACTTCCTGTCATATGTTTGCAAGCGATATGCTTACTTCCTGTCTCACTTCATAATAGAAATGAAACTTTCAACTTCTTATAGCTAACTACCGAAAGGTACAATCTGGAACTTCTCTTTGTCGTGATCTTTTTTGTAATTGTTCGATAAATAATAGATGCATTCTTATCACTGAGAAAAAATTTTCATCTTTTAAATTATTCTCCTAAAGGTGAACACAAGTACTTTTCCTTTATGCCAATAAAAAATAAATTATTTCCTTCCTAAAACTCACCTCAGCTTTCAAATTTTATTTTCTCCTTCTGCAAAAATTATGAATGGAGACTTTATTTTATATAGCTCACTAAGCAATTCTTTTCTATCGGTATTGAATGATTTTTTTGTTTCATATTTTTGCATTTTCTCGAAAATGGTTCCAACGTTTTTCTTTAATAACACGCATACTAAACCCACACATGAAGTGCTTAAAAATAAGTGTGGACAAAAGTTGTTTAGGGCTAATTTCACATATTCAAAACACTCACTATATAACAAAAAAAAACCTTCTTCTCCCTCCAAACTCATGCCTTCCACAGGTTATCAATGTTTTATTTCTGGTAATATTAAATCGGGGGCTCTTACTGACCGATTTTTCACATAAAGCCTGAGCTTTTATTTAAAACATATTTTTTCCAGAATAAATGCTTTGAAGAGTGCTGCAACTTTAAGCTTTTTTTCTAAAGAAGTCACTTCACTGCAATATTTGATACTACAATTTGTATAATATTAAGGTACATTAATATATTCACATTTTGAAGACAAATTGCCAATTACAATTTTAATAATTGCAATAACTCAGATTTTTGCACGATGAGACGAGCAAGCAATTTGATTTGAGAGGGATTACGAGATCAGTATTGGCAGTACAGGGATGATACCCTCACGAAGCCAACGGAGGCAGGTAACGGCATTATTCGCTGTTATTCAAATGGCTCTAGGCAGGAGGGGACTGGCCTGTCGGAGCGGGAGCGACTGGCCTGTCGAGAGTTGGATAGAGGGAGTTTGGTGGCCTTGGGTGGTTTGGCCACTGTTTTCTAGTCCGAGATGACGGGCATTATTAAATGCTCCCGCCTTGTGGGGGAGTGGCAGGGAGAGATTAAAGAGGTGCGGATATTCTCCGATAGCCAGGCCGCACTGAGGGCTTTGAGTAAGCCATGGTGGAGCTCGAAACTGTGGGAGAATGTAGGAGAAGGCTTAACGCGATGGCTCGGAGGGGTATGGTGCGCCTCTATTGGTACCTGTACATGCGGGAGTAGAGGGCAGATCAGTTGGCTAGGGAGAGATCATCATTACCATTTTGTGGCCCTGAACCAGTCCTTGCCCTCACTTAGAGGGTTCGCGATAAACAGATTAGACTTTGGGAGACGAGAGTCTGGAGAAATGCTGGAGGGACACGTAGGGATGCCTCCAAGCTAAAATATTTATAAAAGTAATTAAGCAGGGAGTTTCGGCTTACCTCCTGTCCCTCAGCAGGAAGCTCTGAGACCTTGGTGGGGTAGTGACTGGACACACCTGGGTGTCCTAGTCACTTGTTTAACATAGGGAGGACGTCTAGTCCCACTTGCCAGGATTGCGATGACGGAGTCAGGGAAACGGTGTATCACTATCTATGTCAGTGCCCCCGTTTCGCTGGTACTAGGTTTAGCGTATTTGGGAGGGCACCACTCTCGCAGGATTGCGTGGGCGAGTTGGAGTTAAAGGATATCCTGGGATATTGCAGAGTGACCATTAGGCTACTGGGGGAGATTATTTAAGGGGATGATAAGGGGGGCATCGGGGGGATAAAAGCCATATAGGCTTAGGTCCCAGGCCGCCAGGCACCGGTCTAATAATAATAAACTCAGATTTTTGTCATAATTATAAACTAAGTTTAATATTATTAAAACTTTTTTTGGAAACTGAGAGGATAAAGTTTAAGGGATATAGCATTATAATTTTTTTTTAATTGGACCGACAAAAGTGCTGATCCATTCTATCTGCGACATCCTATTATCAATTTATCTGCTGATAATTTCCCTTACACTCATTGCTTTCTCGTAGTGTTTTTAAGACTCATATTAATATAAAAAGAATAGGAATTTACAAAAATTTGACATATAAATTCTGTTACTTTCGCAATTTCCATGATTTCTTTGTCTTGATAAGAGAGGCAAAGAAATATTTTGCTCTAACTTATTGAGTACATTGAGGCTCTCTCAAACTCAGAAAGTATGACTATCAAAACAGAATGGTCTGGTACCTACAAAGAGATATTTATCAATGTCATTTAACAATAATTAAAGAGATTTTTATCAGTAATTTAAAATAATAATAATAATAATAATAAATGATGATGTTTATTAAACAAATATAATTATTTTTTACAGGAAAATAAGTACAAAAACATATTACAATGACAATGGTTGTCTAGTAAAAGTAAATAAAAAATTAAAGTAAGGCCTATTTATTTTAGGTGGGCTTTATGTTCAAGCACCGATCAGGTGTCGTAAATGGAGGCGGTTAGCAAATATAACTTTGCTCTCTATTATTACTTATATTAACATATCAAATAAAATAAAAACCCCAAGACCTGGAATCGAACCCAGTACCATAATACACTTCAATTTGGTAGTCTTCCACAATTTTAAATGCATTCTACTAAGATGACAAAAGTTCTATCCAAAAAGCAACGTTTCTTTAATAACCTAGATAATAGAGGAGACAATGGAGGCCAAGGGCTGGGAATCTTTCAACAAAATTATACATTTTATTTTCACCACTGACATACATTCTTTTTTTATCTTCTCATGATATTTAGTTATATACGGTGTTCACTAAAGATTACTCCATTATCTATAATTTTTTTGAAAAAAAAAAATTCGGGGAAAAAGAGACAATTAAAATGTAGTCCTATACCTTTATCTTCATCTTTTTCATATTTGCGCGTTTTGGAACAATGAAATGTATTTATAATAGGTCACAATATGTATAAATACTTGAAGCAAGAGTAAGGAAAAACAACTTGGAATTTATATATTTATTGCTAATTTTTGCCCTACTGTACATGAATTATATAGTGTCTTTGAAAAAACAGTAATATCTGCCATTTGTGCTGCTAACAAGAGCGCAAAATAATTACGTGATATCTGTACATGTACATAAGTGATGATAATAATAATAATGTTTATTATACAAAAAAAATTATCTTTTGCTGGAAAATAAGAACACGAACATAATTTGACAATGGCCATAGTAAACACCGTCTGTCAGGAAGTACTCAAAAATAGATTATTACCTAGGTAAATAAAGCAAAAGTATTACTAGTACAATTATTTTAAATTAAAAATCGAGGCAACTACACTAGAACATCTCTGGACGGAAGAAAGAACCAACCGGAAACATCTAAATGATTTTAAGGTGAAATAAAATCACCTAGTTTATAATTAAAAGTAATCTAATAAAATCATATGGATAGTTTTGAAGTTTACAGGTGAAACAAAAAAATAATGCACTGGCGGTCAAAAAAACTGGCGCACCTTGAATTTCGTCGTTATTTCTTTCCCAACAGAAGAAAATTAGCAATTTTTTTTCCCCCGTAAATGTAGTGTGATATATTCTGTTTGTAGGAGACCACAAATAAAGGAAACAAAACAACAAAACTTGTAAAATAAAGCAAATTAACATTTACTTTTAAACAAAAAATAAACGCCTCTATATTTTTTAATTAATGAAATTTGAGTCTCTAGTACCGAGTGTTGCCTCCCCTTGCTTGAATAACGGCCTGCACTCTTGTAGGCATACTGTGGATAAGGTTGGCTACCCGATCTTGAGGAATCTGATCCCATTAACGCACCAAGGCAGTCCTCAGCTCTTGGAGGTTTCTGTTGTCGACGGATGGACGTCTCAAGCTGGTCCCAAAGATGCCCAATAGGACTGAGGTCTGGGCTGCGATCTGGCAACTACAAGGTGCGGACTGCGGACACCAACCTCGTCCAGGTAGTGTACAACATTTGCGATGTGCGACCGGACATTATCCTGCATAAAAAGGAAATGGGAGCCAATAAACGGGCCAAAAGGTACCACATATTCCTCGAGGATGTCGGTGATGTACGTTGTTGTGCATTCAGCGTCGGCTTTCGGAACACATGGAGGTCTGTCCTTGCGTCTAAACATATTCCACCCCAAACCATCACCGAACCTCCTTCGAACTGCACTCTTCCCACTATATTGCTCTGAGCATAACGGCTCATCTGGTCTCTCCACACTCGAACTCATTCATCTGCACCATATAGGCTATACCTGGACTCGTCAGAAAACAGAACAAAGGCACAATCACCTTCAGTCCAGGCGGCATGTTCTCTACTAAGGTGGAGGCGAGCTGCTCGGTATGCTGCGGTGAGTAGAGGGCCGGAAGCGGGAACCCTAGCATGCAGGTTGAATTCAGCAAGCCTTCTCCGTACTGTTCGCGCGCTGACATCCGTACCCCGAGCGACACGCAGTCGGTGAGAGATCTCAACTGATGTCTGGAAGCGGTTTCTGAGGGTGTGCATAGCAACGAAGCGATCATCAGCTGGACCTGTCGCTCTTGGACGGCCTGATCCCGGTCTCCTAGTGTAGTTTCCTGTCTCCCGGTACCTCTGGACTGCCCGCCGAACCGTTGTTTCAGGCAGCCCGTAGACTCTAGGCTGCGTATCGCTGGCTTCGGCCGTCCTCAACGAACGCAATAATTCGAGCGACTAATACGGCATCCAAAACCAGTTTACACTCTTAAAAATATTGTTTTCAAGAAACTAAAAAAAAATCAATGCGACTGAATAGGCAACTGGAGACAAACTGATAAACTTCACGTTTTATTTATCGTTAATCCTTGAGAGAATTATGAAATTTTCCCGAAGGAGTTAATGCACGGTAATGCCCTTTGACCTGTCACATACTGTTTTTACTTCAGGCTCAAAAATATTTCTTTAATCTGCAGTTTTTACGTAAAATTCAAGATACACCGGTTTTTTTGACCGCCAGTGTAAGACGCAGAGTTGGGTTTTCTATTTCGGACTATAATTTAAACCCGCAGAGGTGTGTTTGTCTTCATCTAATTAATAATTTTTTTTTTTATTATTAAATATTTATTTCTATTATATTTTATCATGAATTATAGCAATTAGGTTTTCTTAATAATAATAATAATAATAATAATAATAATAATAATAATAATAATAATAATAATAATAATAATAATAATAATAACAATCAACCCCTCACCACTTTTACTTGTTTGTGTTTTAATAACAGTGTCCAGGATGTCAAGTGCAGATTATGCCACTCTGCCCCAGAGACGATCCACCACCTTCTTTCTGCCTGTCCAATGTTGGCACAGACAGAGTACCTTAAGAGGCACAATAGTATGGCCAAGATTCTGCACCGGGAGTTGGCATTGAAGTTGGGTATTCGCTCAGTCGTCCCACCCTACTACCAGTATGATCCCGAACCGGTGCTAGAGAGTTCCGGGCACACACTCTATTGGGATCGCGTGGTGCTCACGGATCACACAGTAGAGGGCACCCGACCTGATATTGTGTGGCACAATAAGAGTGAGGGTAAGGTTTATATCATAGACGTTACAGTCCCCGACTCGGCTAATGTTGTGCGGGCCTTCAATGAGAAATTGATTAAGTACAGGCCGCTGGCAGCTGAGGTTGCTTCTCTTTGGAGAGACGTTAAATCTGTCGACATTGCGCCGATTGTCATCTCGGCAGCCGGTTTAATCCCGCGCGCTACCCAGGATGGACTGCTCAAACTTGGGATTGATAGAAAGACGCTGGCTCTGATGCAGCAAGCTGTAATCCTCCATTCCTGTAGGATCGTCAGGGAGATTTTGCTGCAGGGAAAGGATTGCCAGGGCCGCGGGACCCCTCATAACGATGGCCAATGATTGCGATGATTGCTGACGTAGAATTACATAAAAATACAAAAAATTAAAAACTGACGAAGAGAAGAATAATGTTCACTTATAGTGATCCAGGTGCTTCCCTTGCCTAAGGGCCGCGAGACACTTAAAAAAAAAATTACGGATAATAAAAATAAAAAAAAAAAGAAAATAATAATAATAATAATAATTAGACCCATTTATTGTAAATAAGAGATTCACTGTTATGTGTATACGGATAACGTTTTTAGAATGTGTTTGGTGGGTGTGGGTCGTTTAGAAGTGGAAGAGTACTGAGTGCTCTGCTTCCAAATATATATGGGTGTATGGCGAGTGAATGAATGTTCGGTGTGTGTGTTCACTGGATTTTCCGTTTGGGGCGAGGTTGTTTGGGTTGTATATTTGCAGATGAAAATGAGTGAGTTGGAGAATAGAACAGAAGTGAAGGAAGATGATAATGCAGGCAATTTAGATAGGTGGGTACACCACTAGTAAAGACCTCCGGGATAAAGAAGGTGTTAGAATATACTCAGAATGATTTACATAGGCATTTATAATGTATAGAGTTTTAGCGCTAATAGCCATTGCAGCTGATGCGCTTATTGAAAAAAAATAATAATAATAATTGCTGAATTTGTACACTTTTACTTGTTTGTGTTTTATACAAGGCTTTGTGTGTTATCTAAAAATAAACTTGTTGAGGACCAAGCATTTGCCTTTTTTCTTTTGAACCTGAACCCAACACGTCTCCACTGGGTTTGTCGGAGCAATCACTAGTTTTTCTTTAGATGTAACCCATGGCTTGTAGTTCAGGTTCCCTCAATTTCCCGCAAATTTTAAAGAAGATGTATTATATTGTCTCCATATCATATTTATATTGCTCTACACAATTTAATGTCTTACATAACAAATGCTTGGAGAACTACTGAACACAAATGCTAATTGGTTACGCTGAGTTTGTTCAACTAATCTGAACACTTCAGAGGTCTGATTATAAAAATTTGATGCATTTATATTTAAATAATAATTATTTATACTTGTCATTTATAATGGGGTTGTTGAAGGAGAGAAATGGTCTGGTTTAAATGAATTAACTAAATATGGTTAACCCAGTATAATATGATAAATGACACTGACTGCCTGGACTTTACGTTTGAAATGATAGAGTATGGTAGAGTGGTAAAGGGTAATGACACATAGTGATTGGTGTACGAACTCAGTAGTATGAACTGTTCTCCTATCTGCCTCCCGTCGCTGTATTTATGTGGTTTCTTCCACTCCAGTCCGAGAGAGTGGTCCTGTCATTTTGTTTCTCTGTTACGAATACTCTCTTTGGATACTATTACATCATTCTAAGCCATTCTTTGTACTAACTTTGTTTATTGTCAATTACATCTATAGCTAAAGCTTTCTCTAGTCAATCAATCTTAGAAAGATTTAAAGTTTTCCAAACGTAGGAGAATTGATGCTCCAAAGTGACATTACTTAATGAACTTTATTACGTTTCTTTCAACAGTTGGCAGTAGTCTTTGGAAAATTAAATAGCCTTTTTAAGCAATAATGCTGGAACATTCGCGACTTCCTATATAAGTATTTTTTCACGGATTTGAACTTTTTAGAAAGTTTCAGATTTTTTTTTTTTAATATATGTAAACTAGTTTTTATTTATTTTGGCAAATAATAAAAAATAATCATCATTATAAGTAATCATCATGAAACCGATCGTAATTAAAAGTCATTTAAAGCTATAATATGCATAGTAGGATTTCAAATCTCGACTGAATATGTTATTAATTTAATATAACGTCCAATAAAAGAAAATCTATTATATTCTAGAGATGTCTTCGACCTATTAGCATTCTTTGTGCAGTGGTACATTTTTTTATTTATTTTAAGCTGTAAGGAGGGCAGATAAAGTGATAGACTGGTTTATCAAAGTGAGATTGAGACTGGAAAGAAAGTGAATAGTTTATACTTTATAGTCTGTTAACTCTGTGTTGCCAATTTTGTTTAGATGGTAGAATTGTATAATCTACACTTTAGTGGAAAACATAACCCTCACCCTCACCCTAACATCCCCTTAAATGAGTTTACCCAGGGAAATGTTTCAAATAAAAGTTATAGTTCTTTATATGTGTAGTTCCTTAGTTTTAAGAAAGTCGTTGCAGTTCTTTTAAAGAAAATAGCAGAAAACTGAAAAATACATTTCAGTAAAAACGTACTTCGGGTCATTCAATTTTCTTACTAGGAGTAAGAGAAAGTAATAAAAACAATGGCCAGTGCAGGGTGCAGTTATTTGTAGCGAATTCCATCTGTTTAAATTTATAATGCTTTCTTGCAAAACTATGTAATGTAAAAATAATGTAATAATGTTTTATTGTATTGCATTCCTATGGATTTTATTACCACTTACTTCATTAATTCCTTCTAATTGTTTTAAAAATGAAATTAATATTTTTTTAAATCTACAAGTTACAAAACAAAACAAAATTGTTGTGGCTCGCAATTATGTTGGCAAGAAATACTGGTTATATTAAAAATTGACAGCCACACTTTTTAACAATTAACGCAAAATTACATGATTTTTGTCAAGTGTAATTTTGTTTAATTTTTAATTATTATTAGTTAATAATTGTTTTATTATTGGTTATTATTTTTTATTTCATCATTTATTATATATCATTATTATTTATTTACTGGTATTTACTAATATATTTTATTTGAATTATTAATTTTAATAATTGTTGATATTGTTAATTCTTTAAATTAATCAATTATTATGTAAAAAATTCCTTCATGATAAGGAACTCTTCCTTAAAAAATCCTCATTGAGAGGTTTGCTCCAATTCCAGAAAGAATTGGGTAATATATCTATTTTCATTTTAATCTTCTGGTTGAATATTACTGAATGATATGGTTTCTGAGAGAGAATACTGTCCGGAAGCCGGCACTGCACTGAAAAAGCTTCGGGTGCCAATAACTATAGATGTTCACACGCCTTTAATTAAACAAATATATATATATAAATAAAAATTACTTAAAAGTTTTATCGTTTTTTTTTTCAGTAGAATTTTACTGAATATATTCTAATTATCAATAGATCGCTTTCCATATATAATTGCTGTTTTTTGCTTTTTTTAACTAGAAGACAATATTGATACGATTGTGAATTTTCTATTTGAGCTGTTTCTATTAAAATATTGAATTTTTTCAAGGTTCAACTATGATAAAGTGTAAAATTAAAATTATCGTTAGTTCAATAGTGTCATTATATCTAGGCTGTTATTTTTATTGTAAATACCACCTGCGGCAATCATTGTTTGTCGGATATTTAGCGCCCTTCAAAAATATTTACTCGGATTATATAGAAAGATAGCATGATGTTGGTGATTATATTAACGTTTTGTTGTTTACTAGTTTACAATAACAATATTAATGGTTATTATATATGATTATTATCCTACAACTTTCATATTTGAAATATATATTATATATTTAATGGTGGGGAGTATTCCAATGTAAAAAGCTTAATTTTTTTTATTTAGAACTTGGAACTTTATAATACAGGATAGTGGGCAGTTGTAAACATATATATGGTAAAGTAGTTTAAAGCTACAGGTAATTACATAACTATGTTATTAAGTGGCACGGTTAGGGGTCCTTTATTGTAAATGTAAGCAATGGAGAAAGACAAACTGATGTTGCATAATCTAAATGCCTCACCCATTCCCAGTAGCCGTCACAATCCTAAAATATATGTACATATCGGCGTGCTGCCTAGTATATCAGATAATAATACATATTTACATATTATACGTATATTTATAGATATGTTATTATATCATCCCCTATAACATATAATTAGTTATTTTATAATAATTTTTTAATAAACACCTACAAAAATCCATCAGTCCTTTGTTTAGTACTGATATAATTTTAAATTTATGCTGTCTTAATGGTCGAATTTATTATCTGGATCTTTTTGGTTGGTTACATATTAATGAAAGGTGCGTCCTCTAAGGAAATAGAATTTAGGATATATTTCATGAAATGGCATAGGAGAGCTATCATATCATATCATATCTGTTCCAAAACTTCATTTCAATTTTCTCGAAAGAAGAAAGTTTAAAAAAAAAAACAAACAAAAGGATTACATACAGTCAGACTAAGCAAACAAAGTATAACAAGAAAATGTCTCTTTTGAGACTTTGAATCTTTTTTTGACTAAATTTGCAAAAACTGAAACAATTAATCTCAATAAATTGTTGCTCCAATTTTGAAGAAAAAATGAAATTCTTATTTCTGAATTTCTTGATGGTATTAAGGTATTATCCAAAACTTGATTTTAAATTTGGCCCTGCAACGAATTTTTTTTTTATTGACTTATTCTGTTTATTTACATTTATACTTGAATGAAATTTAAAAACATCATGTTCATGATGAAGGGAAACTCAAAGGCCCCCCCAGTGAAAGCACAATCGAATAGACACAATCTCGGTTAAGAGAAACTATAACCAATGAACTATTCCACCACCTTCCAACTGATAATACAAATGCAGATTAGTTTTTCAATTCTTAAGTTATTATAATCCGAATCAGCCCTGTTTCTAATGACAAAAAAGTCTTTAGAGCATAACAATAGAAAAGATTGAATTGAACCCCGATTTTCCATTGATAAATGTAGAAGAGAATGTTTAAATACTAAGGGGACCTCTGTTATTATTGTTTACATTTTATTTTTGATTATCTTCTTTGAAGTTTTACACCTGAAATAGGCCTTGTATTATGAAGAGAATTCCAATACTTCTCCTTTCATCTTGTCTCCATTAACTTCAAGCGTCTTTACATCGTCTTCTTTCTCTGGAACTATCTTTAACGTTCTCTTCTTTTTGTATAAATACTGTTCTCTTCTCTCCAGCCAACTCCAACTGGTTTGGCCAAACAATGGCGGCTCTTCTTCATGCTGTATCTTATTATATCTTGAACCCCATATAGTTTATCTAGTTCTCCATTATTATTTTTAACATTAAAAATGTTTTATGGGACTGTAGTAATCTGAATGTAACGTAACGTAACGACACTTTTATTTTTATAGAGTGGGGGATGAATGGGAACATTTTAATCTCGAATGAGTGCCGAACATTTACGAAGACAGTCGAACCAGTTACTTTAATATTAGTATCAAAATTATCATATGTGTTTGAATTATTATTTGATTTTGGGGGAGGTTATCTTTTTATCGGTGTGTAACCAATTTTAATTTAAACTGTTATTATTAACAAAAAAAAAAATGACCATACACCAATAAATGTTGGTATGCTGTAGCCCAAAAAAACAAATATTTTCAATGCTTGACATTTTCGTAAAAATCCGTTTTTTTTTCCTGCGTTCTTCTTCTTTGGACCTATATTTTCAATAATAAATTTTGTTCAAAATCTAAAGGCGTTCTTATCTAGATTAGTTAGATCTGCCAGCACTGTTTATCATCCCAAGCCTAAACACTGATTTTTTGAGTTTACTTTGTAGAGGCGTTTGAACAAATTAGCAAAATATTTTTTTCACAAATATCTCAGTAAATAAAGAAAAAGATTACGTGCCTGTTATTCAGTTTGACGTATGTACGTAAATATGTTTATCCTTGATCCTTGCGTGCAGTTCGTATGGTAGCTATGAATTCAAATAACTCGGATTATGATGTCAAAGGATGAACATGAAAATCAATCGAGATAAAGCTGATCAGTGCTGTCGAATAAGCAGGTATCTTTGTTGGCGAAAAAGACAATTATTCAATCTTCACTTCATAAAGAAGGTTATGCAGGTAGCGGAAATGGATTCTGAAGGCAAAGTTGTGATGATGTATTTGCGAATTGCTGCAGTGAGGAGCCTATCATTTCTGGAGGTATTATATACATACGATCACATGAAACTGTCCCTTTTCTGTTCTTTGTTCTTTGTTAATTAAAAGAATAGATAGTCGAACTTAGTTGTAAGAAACCATTAACTATAATAAAATTACCATTTAAAATGGAAGCCTTTAAAACAAAGAGATGTAAACCACACAAGAATAAGAATGATGAATACTCGTAAAATTATTCGTACCATTATTTATCCAAGATACAGTATTCAGAATTTAAAAACGAAAATATAAAAACACAGAACACTATACTTAAAAAAATCTTGTTGCAGTAATTCCCTGAATTGATTATTCTAGAACTGAATTCAAATTCTCTCTATTGATATTCGGCTTTCTAAAGACATGCATTATGTATGCTTATTTATTCAGACAGGGACTAATGTTAATTCTTCCACTATAGCACGGCTTTAAATGCATAAGTGTAAAATGTATTTTCTGAGTACAAATGTTACCATTACTACAAAGCACAATACATACATAATGGTTTTAATGATGCAAGATATTTATAAAGTAATAAATATTACTTAAACACTCTATTAATTCCATTCCCATTATCATTTGCTGAACAATGAAACTACATCCAATACCTACCATTTTTCTTATTTATCTAAAATATGACATTGGAATAGAGCATATATTATTCGTTCAATATAAATAATAAAGTTTAAAAAAATTTATGTTTCTCAACATTTAGCGTTCACATTTTATGTTTGTTTGATGGCAACTTTATGTTGCTTTATAATATAATATTTAGTAGCTGCGAAATTTTTAGGTACGTTTTTCTTAAATTCAGCTTCAGGATTTTATATTTGTTTGACATCATTTGGTGGGTGCTTCATATGATGATTAGAAGGTGTGAAAAAATTGGGCTTTTTTTTTTTTCAACATTCAACTTCAGCATTTTGTGTTTGTTTGGCATCATTAGTGACTTTTATATGATGATTAGTAAATGTATGTTTCTTAATTTAGCTTCACCATTTTGTATATGTTTGGCGTCATCAGGTCTACTTTCTCCTAGGAGCAGCAGAAACGAGATATTTGTGCACATTTGTCAACATTCGGCTTTTCATTTAAAGTTCTGCGCACAGGTTGGGATTGTTCTACAGTCATAGAAGTACAAAGAAATTTGATTGCTCATTAATTTCCTTCTAATGAAAAACATTTTTCTAATCATTTTCTTAACTTTGTCTGAAACTTGAAAATAAGCACTGAATCATAAAGTTTATGTAAAATTTGATATTCCAATTTTCTTTGCACCAGTTTCATAATATTTCTCTTGGTATTATCAGAAAGTTTAATTAAACAATATTTCTATTGAAAACAAAAGTAAAATAATGCTTTTTACTTCCTCTTATTAATAATAGTAAGAGGAAGTATTGCAATCGTGCCAGATTTTCGAAATTGTGCTTTTACCGGAAATACAGGTTTTGAGATCCCCTGAATCCAAAAAAGTAGTCTTTAGAAAATGGTGTGTGTATGTGTGTGTATGTCTGTATGTCCTCATAAACGAAAAGTTGCTGGAAGCTCAAACTTGGTATTCCACCACACTCAGACATCGAAGATTTCAGGCAAAATCCACCAACAGGAAGTGCCACTTTACTAAATGGTTTTTTGTATCAGTTTTTTTGTGATTTTCTCAAAAACGGCTCCTACGATTTTTTTTTAAAATTTGGTGTATCAATCACACATACAATGAGCTACAACTTATCTGAAACATTTCTCCGGGAAAATTTATTTATGGACACTTTTAGGGGAGAGATGGTGTTATGGTTTCCTCTAAAATACTATTTCAGTTTAGTACACAATTCTATCATCTAAATAATATTAATTAGAATTAATATTGTTGTTGAAATTGCGAGTTTGAAGAAAATCGTATGACCGGAAGTGTGACTTTACTAAATAGGTTTTTCAGTTTTTTATGATTTTTCTCCATAAAAATGTCGGCGGTTTTAAATACTAATAAGAATAATTATTGTAACTGTGTGAACAAAATTTGACATTTCGCCGTAAGAGAAATTTGTGTGAGTGTTTTATTTTTCAGGCAGAGCTAACGCGCCCAACTACTAAAACAGATGTTATAAGTCGGGGAAGCAGCTAACTTTACTATTAACATTTTTTTAACTAATATAAAATTTAAGCAGTTATACGCGGGGATCGAACTCGGAACCTTCCAGTTACAAGTCCAAGCCCATAACCATTATACCATGCCTCATTGATATCAATAGTTCAGTTTTTTACTTTCTCTTGCTCTAGTAAGAGCAAGTATTGTAATCGTGTCAATTTTTCGATATCGAGTTTTCTCCGGAAATATCCGTTTTGAGGTACCCGAGTCCAAAAAAGTGGTTTTTAGCAAATGGTCTGTATGTGTGTGTGTTGTGTGTGTGTGTGTGTGTGTGTATGTATGTATATGTGAACAGCATAGCTCAAAAATGAAAAAGCGTAGAAAGTT
Organism: Triatoma infestans; assembly: GCA_011037195.1. Classification (NCBI taxonomy): domain Eukaryota; kingdom Metazoa; phylum Arthropoda; class Insecta; order Hemiptera; family Reduviidae; genus Triatoma; species Triatoma infestans. Next base: position 49,911 of record JAAEAF010002124.1, on the reverse strand, counting down.
AAAACTTTATATTCCGTTTAAGTATCACCATGGGATCTGACAGTACGTTAACTGTCGAAATTCCTCAACCGGAAGTACTACTTTATTAGTTTTTTCTCAATTCTTTGCGATTTTCTCAAAAATGGCTCCGACGATTTTCTTCAAACTTGGTATATCAAACAAACATACAAAGAGCTACAACTTTTATTTGAAACATTTCTCTGGGAAAATTCATTTAAAGACACTTTTGGGGGAGGGATAGGGTTATGTTTTTTTTCTCTAAAGTTCTAACATAATAGGATTATACAATTCTAACATCCAAACAAAATTAATTAGAAATAAATAGGTGGCCAAAATTCCAAGTTTCAAGAAAATTAGTAAACCGGAAGTGCGCTTTTACTGCAGAGTTTTTTCAGTTTTCGACTAATTTCATTAAATTTGGTACACAAATAATAAAATTTGTCAATTATAATTTTGAGAACTGGAGTAAGAGAAAGTTGTGTGAGTGTTTCTCACCAGATTTAAAAATAAAAAAAAAAACGAAGAAGAGAAGAATCACAAACCATATTTATATAAAAACATTATTGTCAGTGTTATGGAAAAGTATCGATATGTGTTTTATAGTTATTTTATTACTTCAATAAATTTTATACAATTTATTAATTTGTTTTGTAATTCTGCAATATAGAAAGCCTGGTAATGTTGAAATTCAGTAACTGGTGGACTGTAGCGGTTCATACTTGGCTACTACCACGTACCACCGCCTTTTTTAATAAAAACAAATTCTCCGTTAATGTCCTAGTAACCTTTATCAAATAATGTTGATTAATATAAATAATATTTTTCAGTAATTTTATGATTTGATTGGAAATAAGAGGAAAGTCATTTGCTGTTTTTTTTTGTATATAATATTTCAATAAAAAGAAACAACTAATAATTTTAATATTTTAAAAATAGTTTTAATACATATACTTATAGTGTTATATAATCATTTATTATTGAAAAAAAAAATGACTTTAATATCGATAAACCTTTTGTTATTATGTAATCGATTATTTAGTTATTTCTTGTTTCCGAAGTGTTTTTAATAATTCAAAAAGAGATATTAGTTCAAGAAATTTTATGATTTCATAATAACAATAATAATTGTTGCATCAATGCCTATAATATTATTTCCTAATGGTGTAGTGGTTATGAGTATGAACTTGTATGTAGGAGGACCCCGGTTCGAATCCCGCGTATAACTGCTAAATTTTATATTTGTTTAAAAAATGTTATTAGTAAAGTAGGGGCTTCCGCCCTCGTCCACGACATCTAATTTGGTAGTTGGACATTATAAGCACACCTTGAAAGATAGGCATTACTTTACTTACTAGAATTACATAAATTATAGGATAACATTGAACACAATAATGCTTTAAGAGTCGTACAGATATTGGGGGTCAATAAAATATCAAGTATATTGGAGCTTTATGGAGCCCTAACATCAAGAATCTATCATTATTATTGATCATTATTTTCTTATCTTTTACTGTTATATTTTGAAATATAATATTCCAATAAATATGATTCAACTCTCTTTATTAAAAATAAAAAAAAATACAACAAAGAATTGACAGTTATTACACTTGTTTCTACAATATATAGATGATGACGTAAACTATTGTAGCTGGGCATATGATCTATGACGTCATCCTTTTTGTTGAGGAGAAACGACACTGGTTATACCGAAGGAACTCTCTGTCCTGATTACTCCTTTGATCTCTCTCTCACCCAATTACCCCACTCTCCCAAATTCACTTTCTTCAAGGACAATATTACCTCTTTCATCTTCACTTCAAGCAACCATGTTTTTTATTTATTTAATATAATATTATTTCTAAACAATATGTTAGGTAGTATAAGAAAACAAGATTAGTTGTTCAGTTTTCTAAGGAAATAAACCAAGAAATTTGTAAATACTAATAGTTCAGTGTAATTAACCAAATGAGAAAACTGTGACTCTGATTAGTTTAACCAGTTTATGTAGGTCGCAGTGGAATGCGGCTCACTCCCCCCTTTTGTTAATCTAATCTAATAAAACCAATTTAGAAATTTGATTTTCTCGATTTAAAAGGAGTAGTCGACAGTTTGCTAAATCGAGACACTAGAGGAAAAGTTCTAAAAAAAAAAAGTGAATTACTTCTTGAAGTGATATCTTCTTCTCCTATTGGTCCAACACACTCATCTGGCTATTCTTGACCTCTTCTAGAATAGTCATCTCTTGAACTATTCTAGAGACATTGTAACTTGAGAGACATAGTTGTTGTTCCGCAGAGCTAGAAAGCATCAAAGATATTTTCTATGATAGCCTGCTTATTTTTGAGGTCATGCACCAGTTTGGCATTCCTGATGATGGGCAAACGCCCAAAACCGGTCGATGAACACAAAAATAAGCAGACATCACGGAAAATATCTCTGATGCTCGAGAGACATAGCCAGGCTAATATTTAATTTCCTTAAATTGTATTTCCCTGGATTGGGTACTTCTTTAGCTTCATTGTATCTCCATGATTTCCTTATAAATCTTTTTTTGCAATCTCAGGAGATTTATTTGATTTCTTTACTCATTCTTTAATTTACGTTAAACATCATCATATTTTGATTTATTTTAATTCAGAATCCTTTTATGAATAAAACAACTATCTGACATTACAAATGTACAATTGAATTAAAAAAATATATATATATTAATCAACAGTATCATCATGTCATCGGTGAAACAAAGTAATGAGCAATTGCTTTTTCGATTAAATGATTTTGATTAATTATATTTTAATCTCTTTTGTTTCTTATTTCTTAATATCTTTATTGTTTTAATTAATTAATTAAATTAAACAGTATTGTTTAATTTACAGCTATGTTGGCCATGATTTTATTTCTTTTACAAGAATTAACTTTGACGGCAATGTTGGGGAATGGAGTTGCAATAACTTCAAATGATTTGTATTTTTTTTAATTTTATTTATTGTATACAAAACTCTAGATTTATGTTGCGATATATCAAATATTGTAAAAGTTTCAGCGTTATATAATGTGCTTTGATAACCCAATTAGCCATCACAGATTTGATAACCCAAACAGTCTAAAACAATTATTGCTACAGATTAATCTCTAAATAAAATTACTAAGTTTAACGATTTTATATATAACAGAAAAAAACCTTCCATTTTTTCGAAAATACTCTCAAAAACATTATTAAAATACTCTGTATCTAGGCTTTTGCTTTTTATTCGTAAGATGATAAAATATAATTTGTTTCATCTGAAAAGCTCTCAATTAAACTAGTTTAGATATTTTATAAGAATCATTATTTTGTAATAAGTTCATGGAAATCGATATTGGTTCGATGATTTATTTCAAAACATTCTTAAACAAATATTTCCCAATAGTATATAATGAATTACCGTGATGTAAGTGCAGAGACCATGCCCTCATTTTAATATATAGATATATATATTTTTTTAACCTCCTAGAGACACTCCTTTTAAAACAATAAAACAATTTATTAAAAATATGTCAAAATATAAAATAGTATGTGCTATATATATGTTAATTGCTAATCACGTGATTCTTATTAAAATAATAATACTTGGACTTATCTGTGAGATTTATGTCACAATTAAAAAACATGTTGAAACACAATTAAAATTGTTTACTTTCTATTATTTTCAATATTATTGCGCTTGAAAACTTTTTACACATAGTCTTGCAGTTTGTTACAATGACCTTAATTTTATACCTCACTGTCAGAGTTACTTTCAACAAGTGGTTGAATAATATATCTCTCGTTTTTTTTTTCAAGGCTGAAGCAGGTGACCCGCCAGGGGGTCTCGTAGGCCCATAATATCACAGCTGTCATCCTAATCGACCATAAAAGTATCCTTCCCGCCTATGGTGATCTTACTGCTATAATTTCCTCAAACCTCTGAACTTTATTTTTCTTTAAAATGTGTAATCATATATAAATATAATGAATATTCCTTTTCTATTTCTATATGTTGTCCAGGATCAAGAAGATGCGCCCAAGACTGCACATCGTTAAGTTTCTTACTTCCACCCTTAACATAGATTTAAAAGACAACAGATATACTTAGACTATAGGCAACTAAAAAAGGAACTCTTACCCAAATGATCCAGTTTATAGTTCAAACAAACCAATATGTGAAATTAAACGGTTTTGGACATGTTGGTTGAGATAATATGGCTGTTTAATTAAAAACCTTCCTTATCCATAGTCTAGATTCTTATAAATAAGCTAACGAATTATTATTTCAGTCGGCGATAATGTGCAGATAATAAAATGCGAAAATGTAGTTAAGAGATATCAAATTGTACCATCAAACGACCAATTACCAAGTTGCACGAGAATAAACTGTTTCTTTCTAGCCGAATTTTCTGAATTTCCGTTCCAATACTAAAGATTAAGGGGCGAGTGTTGGTGTAATGGTTATGAGCGTGGACTTGTAAGTGGCAGGATTCCTGTTCGAGTCCCGCGTATAATTTCTAAATTTTATATTTGTTTAAAAAATGTTATTAGTAAAGTAGGTGCTTCCGCCACCGTCCACGAAACCTAATTTGGTAGTTGGACGTTAAGCACGCCTGAAAAAATAGGCATTACTTTACTTTTTTTTTTACTTTACTAAAGATTATTTGTTTTTGTTTTTTTTTTAATCAAATAATTACATTTTTGAAGCAATATAATATCATTAAAACATTTTTTAAATGGAATAACATGAATTATAAAAATTCACAGTATTAACTAATCTAGAACTAATTTTGTTAAATTTCCATTAACAAGAACTATTAAATGAACTGAACAAGACAACTGGGTCATGGATATCTAGCCGTAATATTTTTTTTTTTTTTTTTTTTTTTACAGTGGTAGTAGTTGTATCGAACTATTGAATTGCTCCGGCTAGTTAATGCTGTGCTACTATATGTTTGTCCTTACTGGATTGCAACCATATTCTTTTAAAAATAACTTTTTATATTTTCAGATAAAATTTTTTGTAATTCTGTTTTCTTCTCACTCTCTTTGAGAAATGTTAAATAATATGTTATCACTGCAGAGAGAGAGAGATAAATATTGCAGAGATCTGCATTCCTAATACTATATTATTTATCAGTAATTGTTAACAGCTATAACAAAGAATTTTGTCGATTATATCAAATTTTCGAAAGTGTTTGAATTAGGGTGTGTGTATGTGTCTGATGAGGAGCAGCTTACTTAAAAAAAAAAAAAAAAAAAAACGGAAACTCGCTGGAAATAAGTTTTCGAACGGAAATAAGTTTTCGTCAAAATCGGGTCATCTGAAATGAATCACTTTACTGACTGAATTTTTACAGTTTTAATACGATTTTCTCTCAAAAATTGCTACAAAGATTTTCATTAAACTTGTATTAGTATACCTACTAATACATTTCTTTTTACTATTTACAACTTTCACTATAAACAGAGCCACTTTATATTTGAAACATTTTTCAAAGAAAATTTATCTTAGGGAAGGGGATGACGTTAATCTTTCTTTAAAAAACGCCACTAATAAGTGTGTTCGCCTAAAATTCCGAGTTTGAAGAAGTTACTACAATTTTCTCGAGAAAGGCATCATCAAGTACTTTGATTTCGCACTTTTTCTAATATGTTAGGAATTTTTTTTTTATATACTACAAACGTTTTCACTGTTAAACAAAGTCCTGAGCACCAAGGGGAGTAGGTTTATATTTCAATTTGGGAAAATCAGTTGGTAGATACTTGCATTACGATCTAGAGCTATTCATTTTTGCATACATAATTTTGGAAGTCTATTGTCTATCTGTTTAACTCTAAGCCACCAATTTAACATTCTCTTAATAATTTTATTTTCAAGATGGTCTACACCGGTTTCCAGGCGAGTTGGGAGGATTGCGCTGCCAATAAGAAATGGTGTTTTAAAAAAATTGTAATTATATTAAAGTAAGTAGTAACGTAATGCCTATTTTTTCAGGCGGGCATAACATCCAACTACCAAATTAGGTGTCGTGGACGGGAGAGAAAGCACCTACAATACTATTAATAATTTTTTAACGAATATAAAATTTAGCAGTTATCCGTGGGACTCGAACTGGGAACCTCCCACTTACAAGTCCATGCTCATAACCACTGCACTAACACCCGCCCTTAATTACATTAATCTTAGAGCAATACATTGGAGCCCATACTTCTGAAGAATATAAGAATGTTGCACCCACTATGGAAAGGAAGAGCTCAATTTTTTTGTCAGATTTTACTATTTTTTTTTTTTTTTTTTTGGCATTAGCTTTCGCCATCAGCAATGTATAATATCTGGAAGATAACCTTCCAGCGAAGCTGTCGCAAAATTCCGTTGCAGCGTACTAAACCTTAGTGTAAAACAAATCACATTCATTCGAAAAATCACTCGTAGAATTAAACTTAACGCTAAATATTCCGCTGAAATATGGGGTGGAGTACTCGATATTCCTCGCACCAACCACTATCCTTAAACTTAAATTAAAAAATATTTACACTATTTACACTCATTCAAACTCACATTCATCTGGCTGCCCGGGGTAGCCAATCCCGGCTCAGACCCACCCCTCAAAGAGAGAGTGGCTCCCAATATTAAAAACAGTGCAGGAAGACTATTTCTTGGGGGTACACGACCAAAAGTTGCCACCCCTGGCCGGTATTGGTCCCCCCACACTCATTCACAAGTTCATTCATGCTTTAAAATTAGAACCTGACTATATACTTATCCATTCACGCTAATAAATACTTGCAAACTAATAAATACATTCATACCTAAAATGACAAGAATTAAATACTATATACAATATTATATACTTGTAACCATCTAAAAATACTCAAAAAAAAAAAACACACATACACACCACAAACATATCAATATATGTTTGATAGGACATACCTTTGGGGTGGAGTCCTTGATATTCCTCGCTACCCGTTAGACCTAATCCCACAAGTACGCCCAGCATCAAGAGATGCGCCGCGCTGGATGTCTACAATAAACTGAATACATAAATTTTCCAAGTATTTCATAAATTTTAATTTTACTAAAATTCCCTCTCATCCTGGAAGAGCGGCCATTTTTGGCTTCTTTAATAAACTCATTTAGAGCTAGAGATAAAACTCCAGACGATGAAAATTAACTCTTCCAAACAAGTAAATGTGGAGCAAAATTCGTTTTTTTTTTTCATCATTAAAAAGCACTGATCCAATATTTTTTATTTCCTTCCTCCCATTCTCCCCATTTATAATGAGCAATTTTCATTTTGGCAATATTGACTGTTAAGGAATTGTTAAAACAATATTCGGAGAAAAGCTTAGTGGACCTTTTAAAAGTTGACTGTTTTTTCAATACTGCCTGTAATCTATCTATATTCTAAAAACCAACAAGTTTAATGTACAGTTCCTCACTATCTCTACTTCTCTCTCTCAATATATTGGCATCTTAATGCCAAATTATCGTTCAATAAAAATTCCAACTTTAAAGGTAATTTGTCAGTTTGATTGAATTAATAATTTGATTTAAGAAGTGAAAGTCTATAAAGTGTTTCGTGTCAGATTTTTTTTTGGTTAACTGCACTGTTAAGATAATAAAAATGCTCGCTGAAATGTGACGTAAAGGGGGGGGGCGCATAATAATAATTCCGTGAAATGTAAGAACAAATGCATCAGTTCTACTAGAAATGAATGCTATACAACGAAAAAGCTTTAGGAGGTAAGCCTAAGAGCATTGCGGAATGCTAGGCTCGTTAGGCATCACGAAAGGGCAAATTTAATCGATCGAAGTCAATATAATAATTGTATTGAAGAGTTAACAGACTTCTTACCATAGAAGATATGAAATCATACGATAAGATTTCCTAGGATTTAAGAGAATATAGGCAGAAATAAATTTGACCAAACTTTAAAATTATTAATAATACTAGTAATTTTGTGTATGTCTTTTGTTAAGATTAATAATATTGAAATTAGATGGTAGTTTCCCTGAAGAAAAGAAACCTTTTAGAGAATGATTTTATTCCAAAATATTTTATTGGTAAAAAAACATGTTGCAATTATTTTTGGAAATTCCTATTGTTGTTTAAAAATAATTGTTGTTTTATAAATAAAAAAAAACTTCTCAAGCAAAGGTTAACATTTGACATGTTTTCTTTTTCACAATCGCCCCCTAGTAACGGGGGGTTCCATACCTCATAATAAACAAGCACAGGGTTTTATACCTCATTATATACAAGCACAGCAATAGTGGTAACTAACTGGTGGGGGTAGTTAGAGAAAAAAAAGAGGTAACATGGATAGTAAAAGGAAGTGAAATTACTTGTTTGTCAGTATGACGCCCTTGCCGTTCGCTGGACGGCCTTGTGTACACCAGTATTACTGTATCTGATATATATGTATTAGGTACTTAACTGTATACCACACCCTGTGGTTTATCTATTCTCCACTAGGTGGGAATGTTTTCTATACAAGATTACTGCGTCGTTATTATATCTAAACTTCCTTCTCAATATTCCATTTTTACACTACATTAGTCTTATTATTTTAATGGTTAATTATTAAATTAGTAATTATACGAGTTTTAAATTAGTTTCAAAACATTAAAATATGACCTTTAAATAACACATACTTGCCTGTTTTTTAAACGTATACTTCTCTTTGATTCAATACTTTTATATTTAGTTTAAATTTTGTTAGTTTGATAAAACTGTTGGAAATCATCAGAGATATTTTCTAGCTCTACAGAATCAACCCCACAATCCCTAGAAATCCATTATCCTCTCTGTTGCTTAAGGGAAGACTTTATAAAGTAAATTATTAATACTGAACAGTTTACTCAAGTAATACTGAAATTTCATCAGTAAAAAATAATTCTTTTATAAAAAATTTTCTAAAGATAGAAAAATTTGGGAATTATTCACCACTAGAAAGCAGGACGAGTCTGGAAATACAGGAAGTGGAGAACTAGCCCTTTTCGGAATAGTCTTGGCGAACAAATAATATGCAGTGTTCACACTTTAAAAATATAGCTTTGAGATTATGTTATCAGATTACAAATGATATTTGTATCACAGATGTTCACAAAAAAAAAAATTTGGATCTTCAAAGATCTCTAAATACATCTAGCCACCTATTTGCATAATATATACAGAAAAAAATCTGGTGTGAAACACTCACACAACTTTCTCTTACTCCAGTTCTCAAAATAATAATTGACAAATTTTATAGTTTGTGTACCAAATTTAATGAAATCTGTCGAAAACTGAAAAAAATTATTCAGCAAAAGCGCACTTCCGGTTTACTGATTTTCTTCACACCCGGAATTTTGGCCAACTATTTATTTATAATTAATTTCATTTGGATGATAGAGTTGTATAATCAAGTATGATACCACTTTAGAGGAAGCTGTAACCCTACCCCTCCCTAAAAGTGCCCTTAAATGAATTTTCCCAGAGAAATGTTTTATATAAAAGTTGTAGACCTTTGAATGTTTAGTTTATATGTGTAGTTTCAAGAAAATCGTCGGAGCCATTTTGAGAAAATCGCGAAAAAGTGAAAAAATCATATTTAGTAAAGTGTTAAAACAAAAGCACTTCCGGTTTTCCGATTTTTCTCAAACTCGGAATTCAACAACATATTTAATTCATTAACATTATTTAAATGACCGAATTGTGTAATAACCTGAAATAGCACTTTAGAGGGTAACCTAACCCCACCCCTCCCCCAGAAGGGCCCTTAAATCAATTTTCCCAGAGAAATGTTTCAAATAAAAGTTGTAGCTCCTTGTATATGTAGTTGATGTGTCAAGTTTAAAGAAAATCCTTGGAGCCATTTTTGAGAAAAACGCAAAAAAGTAAAAAAGTCAACTAGTAAAGTGGTACTTCCGGTTGAGGAATTTTGACAGATAACGCACAGTCAGATCGCATAGTGATACCTAAACGGAATATTAAGTTTCAGTTTTCTACAGTTTTTCGTTTTTGAGCTATGCTGTTCACATACACACACACACACACACACACACACAGACTGTCTGCGCGGCAGACACCCAAGGAGCGAGGGCGAACGTACGCCAAGAAGTGAAATACAAAAAAATAAAATAAATAAAATTAAAATAAAAATGAGATGCAAAGGAAGAAGCTGCGACTTACCTGGAGAGTGGTGAAGCTGAATGCGCAAGCGGCGACGCTGCGATGATAGGTGAACGGTCGAGGAAGCTGTGGCGTGTACGTGTATTTGTGTGGGCGTGTGTGTGTGTGTGGGAAAGAAAGGATCTCAGGTGAAAGGAAGGGAGTGAGAGTGCTCCGTGTAAGCTGATGACGCTGTTGTTGATAACGGCTGGTGGTGTTAGAAGAGCCCAGGCGCGGAAGGTGACTGATTCTCCAGAGGATGGCGAGGAGAGACGCGACTTGTATCTCAAGAAGATAACGAATATTAATTCGTTATCGAAAGGCGCGAATACGGCGAATCAATATAAGGCGAAGTTTACACTCACGACTAACTGCTTAGAAAGAAGCGGAAGTACAAGTTGCACAGGCGAGAGCTAGACGGAAAGTACACCACAGAAGAAGAAGCGGTAACTGAGGTCAACTAGACGGGCGACAGAGAAGAGAACGGCACAATACTGTTGACCAGACGATGCACAGAAGAGAAGTGAAGTTAAGGTTTGGAGGAATACAGAAGGTTTGAAGGGTGAGGGAAACGAAAATAACGCGCGCAGTCCGAAGATGAAAGGTGCCGGCAATCCCACCACCAAAAACAGAGAGAGAGGGAAAATGCGGGGAAGCGTGGGAAAGATGCGGGCGATGAAATTATTTCAAAGGCAAGCGGATTAACGCGTACGCACGCACGGGCGGAGTAGGCGCGTGAGAGAGGCAGGCGTGGGAAAATTACCAAGTTAAAATATCGAGGCAGAGTTAATCCCTCAAAGGGAGCCGACCGAACATCCCGCCCGCCCTAAAGACTTGACTTCAGTGATCACTGGGTCGGGAGCGGACAAAGTTTGGCGAGAGGACGGCGGAGGGTGCCGGAGGCGGTGTGCACGTCGGCGACGCGACTGACGGAGTCACGTCCCGGATGGAGGGCGACGATGCGGCCTAAAGGCCATTGGCGCGGCGGAACATTGTCCTGATGGACTATGACGACGGTGCCGGGGGCAACTTCCGTAGCGGGGAGGAGCCACTTGGTGCGTTGTTGGAGGGTATGAAGGTACTCTTGACGCCAGCGCTTCCAAAAGTCCTGTTGGATGCGCTGGGTCAGTTGCCACCGGGACAGGCGATTGATATTGAGGGCGGTAACGTCGCGCTCAGGAGGCGCGGTAAGAGGGCGGAAAACAAGAAAATGGCCGGGCGTGAGGGGTTCCGGGTCGTTTGTGTCGGACGAGAGGGCGCACAGAGGGCGCGAGTTCAAGATCGCCTCGACGTCGGTGGTCACGGTGAGTAGCTCCTCGTAGGTGAGGCGCTGATCACCAATGACGCGGGTGAGATGGTGTTTGGCGGACTTAATAGCCGCTTCCCAGAGGCCTCCAAAATGAGGACTGGCCGGGGGGATGAACCTCCACTCAATGCCAGCGGAAGCGGCAGCGCGACAGACGGTTTGTTGGTGACGTTCATCACCCAACAGGCGACCGAGTTCCCGAAGTTCGTTGTGGGCTCCGACAAAGTTGGTGCCATTGTCTGAAAAGATGGTGGTCGGGAGCCCACGGCGAGCGGTGAAACGGCGGAAGGCGGCGAGGAAGGCGGATGTAGATAGCTCTGACGCGATCTCGAAGTGCACGGCTTTGGTGGTGAAGCAGATGAAAGCCACCAAGTAGCCTTTAGTGACCACCGCGCCACGGAGACGAGCACTAGAAATGGCGAATGGGCCGGCGAAGTCAACGCCGGTCACGGTGAAGGCGGTGGCGGAGGTGACGCGTTGGACGGGGAGATTGCCCATGGGTTGGATGACGGGGCGCGGTTTGGCGGTGAAGCACCGATTACATTTTCCGATGTGATGGCGCACCACATTGCGCCCATCCAAGATCCAATAATGGCGGCGAATGTAGGCGTGGGTGGCGAGAGCTCCGGCGTGTAGAAGGCGAATGTGGGCGTCGTCGATGATGAGCTGGGTGAGTAGATGCTTCTTGGGGAGCAAGGCGGGATGGCGGAAACCATATGGTAGAGGAGCAGACGAGAGACGCCCGCCGACGCGAAGTACCTGCTCATCATCAACGAAGAGGTTTAATTGGCGCAGAAGGCGATGTCGAGATCGCGGGTCACGGGCCTCTTGGAGTTCCTTATTCAGGTGCGTGGATTGGGCCAGGCGTACTAAGGCCAGAGTAAGGCCAGAGTGGCATCTTGAAGCTCAGAGGCGGTGAGAAATCCAATGCGGCGGGTGGAGGGGTTGCGGCAGTTAAAACAAAAGCGCCGACAATAGGCGGTGACACGCTTAAGGGCCATCAGCGAAGAGAAGCGATTGAAGATGGTGTCGTCTTCGGAGCTGGCGACGAGCACCAGCGAGGCCGGGGGTTTGGCCTCTTGCCGATGGACTCCTCAACGGAAGGCGCGGGAGTGTGGGGCCAGGAGGCGGGGGCGGTGGCAAGCCAGGAGGCCCCCTTCCACCACAAGGGGTGGTCCTGGAGGTGGTGAGGCGCTACGCCTCTAGAGGCGCAATCGGCAGGGTTGTCCTGAGAAGAGACATGGCGCCACGCGTTAGATGGAAGGAGATCTTGAATTTCCGCCACGCGGTTGCCGACGAAGGTCTTCCACCGGTGACTCTCACCCCGAATCCAGGCGAGTGCGACCGTGGAGTCGGAGAACGCGGTGAGAAAGGCGCCTAGGTGCGGGAGTATGCGCGTGTTAACCGCGTGGAGGAGTTTGGCGAGTAGATGGGCGCCACATAATTCAAGGCGCGGTAAGGATATGGATTTGTTGGGGGCCACCTTTGATTTGGCGGTGAGGAGATGGACGTGATAATGGCCATTTGCAGTGGTGGTGTGGAGGTACACGGCTGCGGCGTAACCCGATTCAGAGGCGTCGCAGAATCCCACAAGGTGATGAGCTGAGGAGGGATGAACGTCGGGCAATAGGCGCGGTATCTGAAGGTGGCCGAGATCCGGGAGGTGACTTTGGAAGTCATGCCAAGGCGCGACGAGTTCCTCGGGAAGGGTTTGATCCCATTCCAATTGGAGGCGACATAGCTGGCGGAAAAACAGTTTGGCGCGGAAGGTGACGGGAGTAAGCCACCCGAGAGGGTCGAAGATGCGAGCAATCTGGCTGAGAACGGTGCGTTTGGTGGAGGCGGGAGTGCTTATGCGGACGGCGTAGAAGAAGGTGTCCGCGGTAGGGTTCCACCCTAGCCCCAAAATTTTGAGGACCGGGTCGCGGTCCAGGCATAGGGGGTCCTCAGACGGAGAGAGGCGGCAATGGTCAGGCGGGAGGCCCTGCAGGAGAGTTGGAGGCCCATTTTCGCAACTCGAACCCGCCCGCCGTGAGCAGCTGCTGTAATTGGGCGCGTAGGGCTTGGGCTTCCGCCTCTGACGATGCGCCGGTGAGGACATCATCGACGTACACATCATGGAGGAGGGTGGCCCGGGCGTGGGGATACTTATCCCCATCATCCGTCGCTAGTTGGCGAAGGGTCCGTAGGGCGAGATAGGGCGCGGAGGATACGCCGTAGGTGACTGTGTTTAGGCGGAAGGACGAAATGGGGTCTTGATCGGAGAATCGCCAGACGATGCGCTGGAAATCCCGCTGCTCGGGAGTGACCAGGATCTGGCGATACATTTGCCGGATGTCGGCGGTGAAAACGAAGGCGTGAAGGCGAAAGCGCAGAAGGAGCGTGGCGATGTCGGCCTGAAGTTTTGGGCCGGTAAGCAAAAGGTCATTCAGTGACCGGCCATTAGAGGAGGCGCAGGAGGCGTTGAACACGACCCGCAACTTAGTAGGCGGGTCGTCTGGGCGATGAACCGCGTGATGCGGAATGTAGTATGGCGAATAAGTGGGCGGCGCGTCATCGGGACGCACGACTTCCATGTGGCCGCTGTCCAAATAGTCGCGCATGAATTCGACATGCGTCGCGTAAGGCGCGGTTTTGATTAAGGCGTTTTTCTAATCGGAGGAACTGGCGGGTGGCGACGGCGACGGAGACCCCGAGGTTGACATCAATAAGGGGAAGGGAGACAATATATCGCCCACTGGCGGAACGTTGGACGGAGCGGGAGAAGAGGTTCTCACAGGCGCGTTCGGCGGTGGTCAGTGGTAGATTTTCTGGCACTTTATCGACCTCCCAGAAGCGGCGGACGAGCTGAGTTAGGTCCTCCTCCTCACCTTGAGAAGAGCAAGGGGGCAAGATGCACGGAGGAATGGCGAGTGAGGCGGGTGTCTCCGGGACTACAGGAAGTGAGGCGGTGCTATCCTTCGACGGACCCTCAGCAACACGAGGCGAATTCGATGGAGGGGCTGGCGCGGAGCGTTGGTGAGAAACGCTAGAAGGGGGGCGCTCATTGTCGCGGGTGGATGCGGTAAACCGTACCCGTTTCGCATACGGCAGAGGGCGATAAGGCCCATAAAGGACCCAGCCGAGAGTGGTATGAAAGGCGGCTGGGGTACGCAAGGTAGGCGGAAGCCTGCCCGGGAGAAGAAGATGGGGAAGGACATCATTCCCAAGAAGAACATCAATGTCTCCCGGTTTGTTAAACCGGCAGTCAGCGAAGCGAAGATGCTTCAGCCGGGCCCAGTTGATCGGCAGAGCCTGGTGCGGGGTGGGGGGAATGATGTGGTCAAGCACCAGCACGGATATGGACAGACGAGGCGGATCACCGGGGTGCAAAAGGGTGACGGTGGCACGGTAATGTGAGAGGGTGGAGGCGTGGGAACCTAGAGTGGCGATTCGGGAGTCCGAACGCTGGAGCGGTAGACGAAGGCGTTGGGCACAGGCGCGGGTGATGATAGTCACATGACTCCCGGAATCGACGAGGGCGCGAGTGAGGTCACCATACGGAGGATTTTCTAGGCGCAGGCGAACGGTGGGCATGAGTACGGGTGGAGGCGAGCGAAGTGTAGCGTTAAGCGGGAGCGACGGTCAATAATTTTGCACAGAGGGGTCAGAGAGGTACCGACTACGTGTGCGTCCACGGGAGGCGGGAGGCGATTGAGGTCTGGGATCAGCACTGAGAGGTGGCGGTGATGGGCAGTCGGCCCACCGTATACAAGGCGGGGAGGTGTCACGCTCAGCCTCCGGATGAGGCGGTGACTGCGAGGAGGACGTCGATTGGCGCGGCGAGCGAGGAGGCGAAGGGCGCGGAGAGCTGGTTGAGGGCTCGGGCGAAGACGGATGACGAGGGGGACGCTTTGGGAAGGGAGATGCAAGAGGGTATGGTGGCGACGTCTGCACAGGTGGCACGTCTGTTCTGAGCGGCATCGCTCATGAAGGTGACCATCGGACAGACAGTTCCGGCAAACATGGTGGTTCAGAACAAACTCGCGGCGACGTCCCACGGGCATTGATTTGAATGCCACACATTGACGAATAGTGTGGTCTGGGCCACGGCAGTAGGCGCACAAGGGGGTAGAGCGGGGTCGCGACGGAGATGTAGTCGCCGTGGTAGATTTAGGCGACGTGAGGCCGGGAGTGCGGGCGGCGCGAGGAGGCGAGGACAGGCCAGGCGACCTCGGCAGCAGGGATGGAGGGCGAGAAGGAACGGAGTCGCGAGAGCGAGGCGATGAGGGGGTGGTGCGACGCGGGGCAGAGGGGATGAGGCGCAAGGCGTGTAGGCGTCGTTGCAGGAACGCGGTAACGTCCGTGACTGTGGGGAACTCGACAGCCGCATGCTCGAGTTCGAACGCTTCCCGGGTCTGGGCGTCGAAGTGGCGGGCGATCAAGGAAAACATGAGGAAGGAAGCGAGATCTGGGGCGGCCACGGTCAATAGGGCGTGAGCGGCTTCCAAAGGGCCAGTGAGTATCCGTTCCAGGCTCTGGACGGACGAAAGGGGGGTGCCGGAAGGAACCTCGAGGAGACGCTGTAGGAGGGTTTCGGCAAAGTGCCGGCGGTTATCATACGCCGTGCACAGAGCGTGCCAGGCGCGATCGAATTGACCGTCCACTAACGGGATATTGGCGATGATGGCGCGGGGGGGGCCCTCTAGCACCCCATGAAGATAGTGCAGGCGATCGATATCGGAAAGCGACGTCTGGTCGATGACGATCGATTGAAATAAGGCGCGAAATTCCCCCCAGCGACAGATATCGCCGGAGAAGGTGGGAACGGGAATAACTGGAAGACGGGAGGCAGAGGAAGTGGAAGGTGCGGAAGCGGAGGCGGAGGCGGGAGGACACAAGACCTCGGACAGTGCAAGCTGCACTTCGTGATACAGGGCGCGGAGTTGCCGACGCTTGGCTAGGAGACGTTCCTCGGACATGTCGCTTGGTAGCTTGGAGGCCTGAAGGTAGGGCTCCGTCCGTTGGAGGAACGCGGAAAATTCCTCTTCTGCCAGGCGTTGCATGCCCAAAGCGCATTGGGGGGAGAGTTGGTTACTCTTCCGTTTGGCGAAGAGGTCGTCCAGAAGCTGCTGGAGCACTTCCGTAGCTTCTTTGACCAGTCTGTCAAAGACGACAGACGACAGCTGGGCGCTGACGGGGGGAGGCGTCTTACGGGGCATGGTAAAGATGGCGAACTAACCACCGGATGCGGATCCGGCCCGGAGGACCAAAAATGTCTGCGCGGCAGACACCCAAGGAGCGAGGGCGAACGTACGCCAAGAAGTGAAATACAAAAACAATAAAATAAATAGAATTAAAATAAAAATGAGATGCAAAGGAAGAAGCTGCGACTTACCTGGAGAGTGGTGAAGCTGAATGCGCAAGCGGCGAAGCTGCGACGATAGGTGAACGGTCGAGGAAGCTGTGGCGGGTACGTGTATTTGTGTGGGCGTGTGTGTGTGTGGGAAAGAAAGGATCTCAGGTGAAAGGAAGGGAGGGAGAGTGCTCCGTGTAAGCTGATGACGCTGTTGTTGATAACGGCTGGTGGTGTTAGAAGAGCCCAGGCGCGGAAGGTGACTGATTCTCCAGAGGTTGGCGAGGAAAGACGCGACTTGTATCTCAAGAAGATAACGAATATTAATTCGTTATCGAAAGGCGCGAATACGGCGAATCAATGTAAGGCGAATTTTACACTCACGACTAACTGCTTAGAAAGAAGCGGAAGTACACGTTGCACAGGCGAGAGCTGGACGAACCGTGCACCACAGAAGAAGAAGCGGTAACTGAGGTCAACTAGACGGGCGACAGAGAAGAGAACGGCACAATACACTGTTGACCAGACGATGCACAGAAGAGAAGTGAAGTTAAGTTTTTGAGGAATACAGAAGGTTTGAAGGGTAAGGGAAACGGAAATAACGCGCGCAGTCCGAAGATGAAAGGTGCCGGCAATCCCACCACCAAAAACAGAGAGAGAGGGAAAATGCGGGGAAGCGTGGGAAATATGCGGGCGATGAAATTATTTCAAAGGCAAGCGGATTAACGCGTACGCACGCACGGGCGGAGTAGGCGCGTGAGAGAGGCAGGCGTGGGAAAATTACCAAGTTAAAATATCGAGGCAGAGTTAATCCCTCAAAGGGAGCCGACCGAACACAATGTTTATTAAAGTTCTCTTTGGAAGACATTACTAACATCTTACACAGTTTTCCTTTCCAGGAACTCAGTTAATAATTGAATTTAATTTATAGTTTGTCAGCTATTTCCCCTCCACCCTTCAAACCATAACCAATTCTGCTTTATCATTTCTTTTGCTGCAATTGTACATAATCTATTTTCTTTATAATTTAAAATTTTTAATATGTAATTAAAATGAATTTTAAGCGTATACAGGTGAATTAAATTTTTTCGTCGGGTTTGTGAGTTTGCTTGATGCTTATAAGTGGACCACATTGTAAGTATCTAGTGGTGATCGCCTTTAGGAATGGGAGCCAGAAAGCCTACCCAATTTCTTTTTTGCTAATATTTTCCTGTCAGTTCTTCTGGTGATATCAAATGTGAGCTGGCAACAATTTTTTTTTTTTTTTTAATAATACTCCTCAAATAAATACATTTTTTTTTTTTAAACACATGAAAAATTTAATAAAAGGAAAATTTTTAATTTTCTGTTTACCCTAGCACCAGCCGAGTAGCGTACCAAAGAAATATTTGAGTATTAAACTCTACGGCAATAAAGAAATATAACAAGTAATTAAATAAAACAGTGTATACATTAATAATAGCAAATTACAACGTTTATATGGTTTTTAATTTTTATTATATTTTACAGTAAAACATAATAAAATTTTAAATTATTTTAGAGACACGACCAAAGTAATAATAAAACTCTGATTTGTGAAATACTCACACGACTTTCTCTCACTGCAGTTCTCATAATTCTGGCTGAGAAATTTTCTTAATACTGGCGTTTTTAATATACGTTGAGTTGCCTTCAGTAGTATTAACATCCAATACTCAGGATCCCTCTAGAATCGTTTTACACGGAAGAAAGGTTCAAATAAAACTTTGCTGGTTGTGTTCGAATTTAAAAATAAAAAAAAACTTTATCAGAGAATCCCTGAATATATATTTCTCAATATCACGGCTACAATATTTTCTCACCCAGCAGTAAGAGCAAGTTAAAAATAAATCCAGTTATATATATTTTTTACAGTAATTTACAAAAACGAAAATAATGAAATAAACATTCACACTTTCAAGAATAAAATTATCAATTACAAAACTTACTTTGTTAATAAATATAAGAAAATAAAACTTTAAATGAGTGCATACATATATATGTATTACATGTAGCAAGAATATTACATATTGAACGAATTATACATACTTCATATTTTACATAAATAATTTTAGATAAAATTAGCTAATTTTAAATCTACTATGCATTTCGTTTAATGTATAATATTTAACCGATTATAATACAATATGAAAAATATATCGGGAATGTGATTTGTTTCACTTCGTTATTTGTATCAATCGTAATTAGGCCTGGATATGTAAAAATTGTTGAATATGATGAGATCCTGAAATGGGGTGCGAAATGGTTACTGCTGGTTTTAGAAAATCAAAGTAACAGATTACAAAGGGAGAATTTGAAAAGTTCCCTACTGTCAAGTTAATAATAATAAAAGTTTTTCGCCCAGTAATTCTGGAAGTTGGAGGTGCTTGGTTTAACCTAAACTTCAGCTTATTAACCAGCAACAAAAGCTGATATTGTAAAAGCTAAATAATAATAACAAAATTAAGATTTCCAATATTCTTGAAAACCAAGATCCAGTGACCAGTTCGGCATTATAGTAGTATTAACTATCAGCTTTCTTGGAATGTGATCAACGAAAACCTCCGCGAAAAAGGCAACTGGGGCAAAAAAACATTGCAATTTCCCTCCACCAAAGCGCTACGATTTCTCTCCAAAAATTTTTTAGGAACTCCCAGTGTTACAGGCCGCGGAAGGATGCAATTCTCTGGACGTATTAAGTCTATTAAGTAGACTACAGACTAGGGTAGAAAAATGAAAAAACTACTTTTTCCATATTCTTTTTATATTATAATATATAATTCTTTTGATATTTTAATATTATTTTCAATCTGCTAGAGATTTTACCACTAATGGATATTTAATTTCATTAATACCCATTTATTTACACCAAATTTAACAAAATATAGACTTTTATGAGGAATTGTTTTAAAAATATTTCTTCTTTTTCTTTGAAATTTTTGTTGAATAGCAATTTAGTTTTAAAAAATTAAATTTGGCATATTATTTGGAAATACTCTTGTCAGTACCAGGATTATACACTTATAAAACTATTATTACGTTACTACATTTACATAATAAATATTTACATTTAAATAAAATTTAGAAAACAAGTTGAGGTTAGAAACATTTAATTTTTTTATTATATATTTTAATAATATAAATTCCAAAAAGACTGCATTGCTTTTGTTTTTTTAAGTAAAAACGTTTAGTTTGGAAGGCACCTGTAGAATTCTATACATGTTTATAAAATAATGGCACAGATTGCATTAAATTTCTTCTTTACTTTTATTAATATTTACAACAAGCTTTCTTACAATAATATATATATATTTATAGGTGTAAAGTTTAGTTTCTTTCCGAAACCAACTGTTTTAAACAGATATAGAAGAGTATCGCATTATTAATTAACCCATATGATGGAACTCTGAACAACAAGCAGGAACTATGAGGACGGCACTGAATCTCAACTTGAACCTCAGCAGCTCTTTACACTAAACAAACCAAAAACTATTAATTATTAGAGATTACTTGCTATCACAGTTCTTATTGTTTAATTCATATCATAGTATATGTGATATACAAGGCGTAAAAAGGATTTGTTGACTTAAAATCTTACTTGGGTCCCCATAATAAAAAAAATATATTTTTTCTTTTTTTTTATTAATTTAAGGTGCATCTACATCTATGGTCATTGTCGCCCGGAACCTTCTCAATGCACTGCCGGCCTCCGGACAGTGTTCTCTCCATCACCGGACAGTGAGCTGTTGAGGCTCCTAGGTAAAGAAAATATAAGGGCAGCACCGCTGGATTCAACCGGGACTTCCCGCCGACCGCGCTAACCACTGAACTAATCTCTTCCCTAATATATTACTATTATTATTCACATGGTTTCATTTTGATAAAATAAATGTATATTTACAGTCTCACATTATATAATAATAATAATAGTGCAGCACTGCCGCCGTCAGATGTAATGGAGCAAAAATAGCGGAGGCCAATAAGTCGGTTAGGGAGCGCAATAATGGGGCTATGCCCAAGTGGAGAAAAAGACTGGAAAGGAAAATTCAGATAAAGAGATCCGAAATTGCAATGTTGCTTCAATATCAGAGGGGTAGGCCGAGCAAAAAATTGGCAGATAAAATAAATGTGCTCCTGGAAAAGTATAAGGTTCATACCGTGCGTGACAAGCTAAATCGCCAATTAGCTGAATTTACTGATACCCTTAAACAAAGGTTAGCAGCTTGGAGTGCAAGGTTACAAAGATATTCCAAGTATACAGGAGAAAGCGGCAAAACAAGGGATTTTGCGGAGACGAGAAAAGGTTTTACCGGATCTGAAAGAGAAAAAAGTAAGTAGGAATCAGTGTGAGGGGCCAGATAAAGACCAGTTAACAAGATGTTGGTCGTCAATATGGAATGATGTGAGTGATTATAATCGGGATGCTACCTGGATTATTGAAGAAACTGAAAGATCGAGCAGAATAACTCCAATGGAAGAATCTGCAATTAGTATGAAGTATTATTAGAAGTTATAAATAATTCCCATAATTGGAAGAACCCAGGAAGCGATAATATCCACAATTTCTGGTATAAGAAACTTACCAAAGTACATAATAAACTTTTGGACTACATAAATGAGTTTTTAAGGAACCCAGATAATGCTCCATCTTACTTAACTGAAGGGAAAACCTGAAGGTGGGATTGCAGCTGATCCTGAACAATACCGCCCTATTACCTGCCTTCAGACCTTTTATAAAACTGTGACTGGGTGCATTGCTCGGACCCTCAATGCACATTGAGGAACTTAATATAATAGCGGAAGAACAAAAAAGATGCCAAAGGCTACCAAAGGTTGCAAGAGCAACTGATTGTGGATTCAGTGATATTGAAGCAAGCTAAAGAGAAAAATATCATGTTGCTATATAGACTACCGTATGGCGTACGATTCAGTTCTACATGGATGGCTGATAAAAGGGCTTGAGATATATAAGGTTCATCATAAGTTAGTTGGATTTCTGCAGAATGTGATGCAAAAGTGGAGAACGGTAGTTTATTTTTCCAAAGAATGCACTTCAGAAATTAAAATAAGTATGGGCATTTTCCAGGGGGATTCCTTGAGCCCTCTATGGTTCTGCTTGGCTTTGAATCCCCTTTCAAGCCTAATAAATAGGACAAAAATAGGATACTCTATAAAATACAATAGCGGAGAATAATTAGTGTCACACTTGCTTTATATGGACGATATCAAGTTATATGCTCCATCTAATGATAAGCTTCGATGGTTGAGTAAGCAGGTGGAGCAATTTTCCTGTGATATAGGTATGAAATTAGGGCTTGATAAATGTAGGATTATTAACATTAGTAGAGGAAGGTGTGAGTTAGTCGGTTTTGAGACTGAGGAGGGTGGTTTAATAGAGGCACTGGGGGACGATGAGGTCTGTAAGTATTTGGGCTTTCAACAGGCTAGGAATATTAATCACTCACAGATAAAGAAAGTGCTTCTTAAAGAGTATTTACAGAGAGTGAGAAATGTGTGCCGAACAGATCTGAATAGTAGGAATCTTTTTAAGGCAATTAACACGTTTGCTATTCCAATCCTTACCTACTCGTTTGGTATTATAATGTGGTCAGTAACTGACTTGGAAGATATTATGCGGAAAACCAGAATTGAGCTGACAAAGTTCAGGAAACACCACGAAAAAGCAAGCAAGCTTAGGTTAACATTACCAACAGAGGAGGGATGCAGAGGACTCATTGATGTGAAGAATTTGCATACAGGGCAAATGAGGTCGATGAGAGAGTATTTCTTTAAAAGAAAGCAGGAATCGTCATTGCATAGGAATGTATGTTCTGCGGATTTAGGTACACGCCATTGAATCTGGCACACGAGAGAGCACAGGACAATGAACTGTTGATCACCAGTGATGAGAAGCAAAGGGAATGGAGGAGTATGGCTCTCAATGGAAGACATCCCCACATCCTTGACCAATCATTTGTCGACAAAATAGCGTCGCACGTATGGTTGAGGAGGGGTGAGCTCTTTCCCGAGACCGAAGGATTCCTTGTTGCTATCCAGGACCAAGTTATCGGCACTAGGAACTACAGAAAATTTATTATAAAGGATCCGGAAGTGAAGGATGACAGGTGCAGACCTTGCCTTGATAAACCGGAGACCATTCAAAATGTATTGGCTGCTTGTAGTTCATTGGCACAGACTGAGTATCTGCAGCGTCACAATCAGGCAGCTGGGGCATTATCCATCAGGGCATTGGTGTTAATGTTTGATTGCTGGAAGAGAGTGTGCCCTATTATAAATATAATCCATCTTCTGTGCTAGAGTCCGATAGGTACACGCTCTATTATGATAGATCGATTATTACAGATAGGTCGATCCCAAACAACAGACCTGATGTAGTGTTGCGGGACAAGCAAATGAAAGTGGCGCATTTGATCGATATTGCTATTCCCGGTGATCACAACATTCAGTGTACTCTGAGCGAAAAGGTGCGCAAGTACCAGAACTTAAAAGAAGAGATTACCAAAATATGGAAATTGGAAAAAGTTTATGTTGTTCCTATAGTCCTCTCAGTAACTGGGATAATTCCGCAAGCCCTACATGATAGTATTAAGACCTTAGGGCTAAGACAAGAGTTTTATATCCAAATACAGAAGTCTGTCATTTTAAGCTCTTGCAGATTCACTCCCAAAAGGCCCAGGGGGGCCCAGCGTAGGCAGGAGGCGAGGCGCAGGGCAACTGCTGAGGGGAGGGATCCACTGCAATTTGGGATCCACTCCCTCCACTCCATCCCATACCGCTACCGCACATATGTTTATCCACCCTGTACGCATCCAGCCTCGACGCGCATCGCTTCTCGGCTTGCGTGGGGATACCTATAAATGAATGAGGTAGGATACTAAGGATGGGAAAAGTGGAACGAGGGGGACTGGAGGGGGTTTATTCCGGGCGTTTATTTCCTCGTTTGCTCGGAGGGAGGTGCCCGGACCACACTGCGTGGAGGTGGGTTTGACTTGAGGAGTTAGAAGCGGACAGAGACGCACTAGGCACCCTGTCTTATTCCCCTTGTGGTCCTTAATATAAGTTAATTTTAGTTTATATATTCTGATTTATGTACGTATATCATTTATCTTGAAAATGAGGTTTATCCCCTTTTTTTGTACTCATTGCGGCTACATCTGAACTACATTCAAAAAGTCTTGCTATTACCGTACAGCAGATTTCCGCGCATTTTAGCGGAAGAAATTATCAATAGAAACTTATATGTATAAAGAGTTTAAATCGCTCTGTCTGGCCACAACTGGGAAAATGATTATTATTTTGTAGAAGGCAGAAAACAATGTTTTGATGGGCTGTTGAATAATATAAAAAATGAACTTAACAATAATCTAATTAGTAAAGCTAAAGACTCTAGTAATTATCATATAGTATATAGTAAATTGAAATTTAATTTGGATTTAGATCGTTATATATGTGATAGATACAGCATGAATATGATAAATGTTATAATTAAATTAAGAGGTAAGCTATTCAAACAGACGTAATTTACAAGGTCAATAGGAATTCACACCTGCACAATGTATATTAGTGGCGCAGTAGAAAATACTCTTCACTATATGGGTGTTTGTTCGGCGTTAAGAGAGTTTCGGATGAGATGGTTCGGTAAGCCTACCTTGTCTACTCATAGTGTACACTATCTTTTAAGGGCAAAAATTAGGTAAATCTTTATAACTATCATATCAGAACCTGGAATTCTAGAAAATTTGTTATTGGAGAGTTCAATACATAAAGCTCAATGTTCAAAATAAAATAAATTATATAGCCCTATTATTAACTCACATGGTGAATCTGTTAGTGCACTGGAATGAGATTTTATTTTACTTTTTATTTTGTATGTTTATTTCGTTTATTTTCTTTTTTTGTGTGTATGCGGTGAACTTTAAGATAATTATAATGCAACTCTGCAGATGGACTAGTTCCATGCATAGTGTACTTTTGTTGAAATTATAAGGAAAAGTTGTGTAAATGATCGACCGATAAAACTATTATTATTATTATTTCCCCCTGTGGTTTCGGGGGTAGAATAGGGCCACAGTGTTTTCCGCTTGACGTAAGAGGCGTCTAAAGGACAACTGTCCGTTGACCGTCTACCTTATCCCTCCCTTCCGATTACCCTTCCTTTCCTTTCCCCACTTTTCCCTTGTTCATTTACCTTTCCTGGTCTTTCGGTCTGTTCTTTTCCCGGGGGGTGCTTCCCGCGCCGTTGGTTTCTTTTGTGAGGAGGATGAGGTGGATGTGAATCCCTAATTAGGGTCAAGTTGGGGGGGCCTCGCCTGATGTAATACTGCACAAATGAATCCAGGCTAGGTCCGGTGATGAGGTGGGGTGTTTTAGCCGGTAAGCCATTTTGTTTGGAGTCTGGCACTTTGTGCGTAAAAAGCATTTCACCTCCTCTTAAAAAAAAAAATATATATATTATTATTATTATTATTATCCCCCCTGTGGTTCTAGGGGTAGAATAGGGCCACAGTGTCTCCCGCTTGACGTAAGAGGCGTCTAAAGGGGCAACTGACCGTTGACCTGATACCTCTTCCTCCCTTTCCTAATCTCCGTCCCTTCCTTCTTCCCCACCTATCCTTGTTTCCCATCTATTTTCTCTGCCTTTTCGGTCCATTTTTGCGCTGGAGATGTTCCCCTTGGTGGCGGCTTCTTTTGCGACGTGGGCCCTCGTATGGAGGGTACAGCCTAAAAACTGGGTTCTACTCTTGCGCTCCCAGGCCGCCGGACAGTACATTGGCCCGGGTCGGAGTAGCCTTCACGACCTGGCTGCCTTATCATTCGGTGCATAATCTCGTTGGTTGCAGTAGTTCCGGTTGGCGGGGGGCTCTGCCGAGGCCACCGCTTGCGGGCGCGCTGTGCTTGGGGGATTGTTTGCGTGGGGGCGTGGCACTTTCCCGGGTGGGAACGGACCGAACATTATTGTTTATTCCCGAAGTAGTGTGGGAGTGGAGTGAGGTGAGAAAAAAAAATATGAAAAGTAATTTAAGAAAAACTGTTTTAAATGTGCAAGAGACAAGTAGCGAGGGTTCCCTTACCCAACAGAAATCGATGTGTGCTTCGGAGGCGAAGAATTCGGCCCCTCCTATGGAGGGACATTCTAGTCTCTTTCAACGGAGCTCTAGGATATAATACATAAGTAGTGTGGGAGTGGAGTGAGGTGAGAAAAAATCAAAGTGTACCACACTTTGGGTTTTGAACGGGAGAATCCCGCAACTCCATTTTTAACCTCGTCCAGAGAATTAAAGGTTTTTTGTTGAAGATAGTGCGCCAATGACCGGAACAGATGGTAATCGGAAGGTGCCAGGTCCAGACTATAAGCAGGGTGTTGCACCCTGCTCTAAGAGAGGAGAAGCTCAATCCCTTGTAATTCTGAAATTTTTTGTTTGGGGTAACGAGAAGTGTGTAGTCGAGTGTTATCTTGTTGAAACAAAACTTTATTTCTGTTAACTAACCCTGGGTAACGCTGGGCCAAAACAACGTACATTCTGTCTAACTACTCGCTATAAAGTTCCGAATCAATAGACTGACCTTCGGGAATGAACTTATAATGAATTACGCCTTCATAATTCCAAAAAACAGAAAGCATTGTTTTTTTCGAATTGACCCTGTTTAGCGACAGGTAGAGCAGGCTGCGTGCAGTGCAACCATCTTTCTTGGTCTTAAGGTTTCTCCAATATCCATTTTTCATAGCAAGTTCATGGCAAATTACAATCAACCTTTTGATGAACCGATGGTCATTTGGATTTTCCAAAAAATTTTGGCAAATTTCTACTCGTCACTGAGCTTGTTCAGCGGTCAATTCAAGGGGAACCACTTTAACTGAAAGACACACTTTCCTCAGCTTATGCGGCCCACGATTTACGGTGGATTGGGATACTTCGAGTTCTGCCGCCAACTCCCGAGTACTTTTGGTCGGATCAATCTCCAAGTAACCCCGCAGAGCTTCTTCATCGAATGATGATTTTCGCCCCGAACCGGCTATCCTCTCACGGCTAATGTCACCGGTATTAAATTTCGGACCACCTACACAATGTCCGTTCAGAAAGAGCATCCTCCTCTTCAAATTCCTGCACTTAACGAGTAGTTTCGGCGGCTGGAAACTTTCTTTTCCAACAATGGCGTAATTTTAACGTCATCTTGTTTATAAAAATGCTACGACAAAACTAAAAGCGATCCAGGGGTAACTTTGTTTATAAATTCATTCTCTATTTGTTTATGCAAAATAAGAATATGACAAAGTTCAACAAAAGAAAAACCTCTTTTTTTTGTAGAAGATAAAGTGCAAGCAAACAAAATCGGTCTTTTTTTTATGACTCACCCCAGTATATATATATATATATACATACAAAAGACCATTCGTCAAAAAAAAATTGTGCCTAGTCATTGAACCTCAAAAAATGTATATCCGGAAAAAATTGATTCGCAATACTTCCTCTTACTAACAGTAAGAAAAAAATTCACTGTTTCATGTTCCTTCTTCAAATTTTTAACCAAGCAGATATCAGTATTCTTCACTGTTCGGTGATGGACAGTGCTGTCTGTATCGAGATAACATTGTCCGCAGGCGGGAGTGCTCTGACAAGGCTCCAGGCGCCAATGACCACAGCCATGACGCGCCTTAAATTAAAAAAAAAATCTGTATTCTTTAAATTTATATTTTTTAGTATTTATTTTTCTTTAGTATTTTTTAAATTTACCTCATTGTTCAATTGAGCTTTTCAAAAAATTTAAATAATGCAAAAAACTTTATACAGATCCAGTCGTACATTATAAAAATGACATTATGTGAATGACGAATTTGCTAAACACATTAACGAGAATAACTTCCATGAGTTTCTTGCATAATATTGCTGATGTATTACTGATGAAATTTTGTTCTTGGTGCCAGCAAAAGAAACATATGATATTATAAGATAAAAATGATTAGATTTACCATTCTTAAGGAGAAATCAATAATGACAACTGGTTTTGGCACAATAATAGTTTTGTGCGACT
The DNA here is from genome assembly GCA_011037195.1 of Triatoma infestans. Lineage (NCBI taxonomy): Eukaryota > Metazoa > Arthropoda > Insecta > Hemiptera > Reduviidae > Triatoma > Triatoma infestans. The sequence continues at coordinate 22,033 of JAAEAF010002124.1, read as the reverse complement.
CGGCTTAATGAGCTGTGAGTGTCGTTTCGGACGAAGAGATTGTGTTGGTGGTGTCCGGCACTATAGGCTCGTGCTGTTCAGATTGTTCGCCGATCAGAGCGCGATATTTCTTAGCGATGCCTTCCCAATCGGCTATAGTCTCTATCCGATTTACATTACTAAAGCTCAACTGTGAACCGAGTGGGCTCAGATGTACCACAGACAATGCTACCGATTCTAAACAAAGAAACAATAAAAGTGTTTAGTTTAATCGATCATTGTTCTTTAAATCACGCTAAACAATCAAGAGTAATTTCTAAATTTAAAATCACCTACCTTTAGGAGCCACTTGTCCTTTTTTTACTTTGGCCAACCATTTAGCGCCCATTTTAGTTCGAGCGCTAACTCTCGAACGAGATTGTAAACCCATCATTTGTACTAAACTTGGTCTCTTCCTTTGAGCCACTGCAATTTTAAGAAATAAATAAAAATTGAGATAACCAAACTAGCACTAAATAATGAACTGATACATGCAGCAATAAATGAATTTTTATAAAGCTTAAAGAGATATTTAAAAACAACATGGAGAGCTCCCTTTCCCAATTCTTGATTGCCCCCCTCCGTTTTCTGAATGAGTACAATTTCAACCTTAAGTCATTATCATTATCACAAAAAGGTTAAATGGCAGGATATATTGAATTTCTAGGAGTCTGGACAGGACAGTTAAATAAGTTTAGATATGTGTTTGTGTGCTCGGGTTTTGTCTGTTTTAAGGAGTTCTGTAAAGTTTTTTCGTTCGATTTTTGTATCAGAAGATTCGTTTTCTTTGGTGCTATCTATTGACGAAGTTACTCAGTTTTCTCCCGAGAAAATCAGGAGAAAAATTAGAATAATTAATATCTCAAGGTCACAAGTGTATTTGACTTTTATCTGTACTGTATTGGCGTTGTGTGTAGCGGTGGGACCTTTTGCTACAATTCCATATTTATTTGAAATAGTAGGACATTGGAGGTGGAAGTAAATAATTTGGCTGCAGAATAGTGGGGGATATAGCGCTGTCTCTCTCGCTCTAACATTCCCCCTAGCCGCTACGCAGAGTTCTTGGTATATTTATCTCTAAATTACTTATTAAACTTATTATTAACGATTTATTAATACTCGATAAATAATTTCATTAACGATACCAAATTATGGCATATTCAACCGATGATTTAATGAAGGAAATAAAGAAAAATTTAAGTGAAACAAAAGAGATAAAAACAGCCTTGGAAAAATCTCTAACATTAATGGAAGATATGATGAAACAGTTCACAGATACAAAACTAAAGCAAAAAGAATTAGAAGATAATTGTCGCCTAACTGAGGAAGTTAAAGCCCTAGGCAGATGCGGAGAAATAATTTTATTATCTACAATGTACCTAAGACTGAAAACTAAAATATTTAGATAAGGTAAAGGAAGTCTGTGCGGAAGCCGAGGTTATGATAACTGAGCAGAATATCAATAACTGTTTCAGAATAGGGAAAGGAGGCGAACCACGGCCAATCCTAGTTTCACTAAACAGTAACTTATGAAAACGAAGTATATTCAATAAAAAAGAACTCTTTCAACAAAAGCAATAAACACTTAAGTCACGATCGAACTAAGGAAGAGCGAGATGAAGGAAGGAGGATCTATGCTTGTATAAGCAAATTGAGAGGTCTGGATAGTAAGGCAGCTTATAGTAAGAAAGTGTTTAAATTTAGAGGTAACCATTATAGTTTGCTGAGCTGGATTGGTGAAGGTCACGTTGGTAATCAGTCTGATGCTGTGTCGGAGGAGGAACAAGCTAAGAAAAAGAAAAAAGTAGATGATATTAAGGAAAGATTGGGTCAGTTTCGATTTCGTCTCAGATCCCCATCAGCTTCATCAGTCAAATCTACTAAATGCCGTCGAGAAGCTGCCCCGGCCAGTCACATCCAATTCCCATAACATCAATCCAAGGGTTTATTGTGAAATTGTTGCCTATAACGTAGCAGGTATAAAGAATAAAATTTATAACACAGAATTTCGGGAATTTTTGCGACAGTTCAATATTTTCTTGCTTTTTGAAACTTTTCTTTTAGAGGAGGATATATTTATTAAATGTAAAGATATATTTGCTGATTATGAACTATGTTTTATGCCGGCTATTAGGGGTAGTAGGTTTGGAAGGGCAAGTGGGGGTTCTCTATGGGCAATTAGAAAGGAATTAGTTGTTCAGAGGCATTGTAAATTAGTCAAAGTTAAGCATTACGATTTAATTGAAATTAGTTGTGAGAGTGGTAAATGTTTCATTGTCCCGTTGTACTTGAACTGACGCACGATTTTCAGTTATTACAGAACTTATTTGCTAATTGCGGGAATTTGCACTATATATTGATGGGTGATTTTAATAGAATCAGTGATCATCAGGTCATCCCTGCAATGGTAACTACAGGTGGGGAACTGAGGGAGTATAGAAATACAAAGGATAATGTTCTAAATTCTAATGGTAAATCCCTGCTAAATTTTTTGGCAGATTATAATCTCATAGTATTAAATGGGAGATTTGTGGGAGATTCTAGTGGTGAATATACATTTATTGGCGCAAGGGGTTGTTCCGTCATAGACCTATGTGCGGTTTCACCGGAGGTGTTACCAACTTTAGAATCGTTTAAGGTATGTCAACAATTCTTCTCGGACCATCTCCCGATCACTCTAAAGCTGGTAATGCATAGAAATAAATATGACATTCTACCTCTGCTTCCGAAATTAAAGTGGCAGATTAAATATTACGATACTTATGTTAACGGATTGGAACGTATTACCTCGGAATATGAAGTATTACCGGATGATCCAGTGCTTGGAATATGGCAGTTAACAGATATAATTACAAATGTAGCATATAAATATAACATGGTGTTCAGCAGTGAACCTGCTGTATTCAAACAATGTTGGTTCGATAATGAATGTTTGAAAAGGCGTACTTTGTTATTTAAACTATTAAATATTTTTAGGTTAACTGAGTCTTCTACAATTAAAATTATTATTATTATTATTATTATTTTTATTTTACCTAAATAAATTACATAACAAGTAACATAAGGTACGTCAAAACTACATAATAAACAATAAGTTTGCTAGTTCAAATAGTCATTGCTCTGATGTTTGCACTTTGTTCTCACTAAAAATAAACAATATCCAACACTGTATTTAGTCTATCCTGAAGTGTCCCAGCGCCCACTTCTCTTCCAGAAACTCATTTATTTTATAAAAACTGTTTTTCTTAAAGAAATGTTTTAAAGTTTTCTTAAATGGTTCAATCTTCAGACCCATTATTTCGCTCGGCAGTTTGTTAAATAATCTTACACTCATCGCACTTGGAGCTAACTCCGACTTCGCCAATCTTCTCACTCCAAAATTCAATATCTTAAGGTTAGAAATGAGTATAAAGAATTATGTAATTCTAAGAAGAAGCGGTATTTTGAAGATATGTCAGTTAAATTCCATTCTGTGAGGGATGCCAAGGACTTTTGGAATTTGGTGAGAAAGTTCAAATTTAGAAATTTCAAACAGATTGTGGTATCCCCGTGGCAGGGTGGGTGGCTTATTTCCAACTTTATTAAGTCCTACACTAAGCGCCAGCCGAATTATGCGGAACCCCTAATACTTTAGAGGTTTTAGATTTGCCTTTTACTAAGTGTGAACTTGTTAACGTGATCCATAGTTTGAAAATCAATAAAGCACCAGGCCCAGACGGCATTCCTAATGAATTTTTTAAAAATATTCCAGATAACTTTCTAGAAACCTTACTTTATTATTTTAACAAAATATACATTACTGGTAAGATTCCTAACGCTTTTAAGCGATCTATAATTTTCCCCATACACAAAAAAAGCTCAGTGCATGAAACATGCAATTATAGAGGTATCTTTTTTGCCAATAGTATCAGTAAATTATTTACTGGGCTCTTGTTGGACAGACTCGGCCGTTGGGTGGATGAGGCGGGCCTGTTGGGTGAGTTCCAAACGGGATTTCGCAAAAACTATTCTACAGTTGGCAATATTGCAAGCTTGATGAACATTGTGCGAATTAAGTTGAGCCAAAAAAGACAGAAGGTCTTCGCCTTTTTTGTGGATCTACGCGCTGCGTTTGACCGGGTGGACCGTTATGCTCTCTTTTATAAGCTCTCTGAGCTGGGGCTATCCACCAGAATGGTTGGTATATTGAGGAAACTGTGCGATGGAACTCTTTGCTCTGTGTGGTCCAAGGAAGGCCTTTCTGAGGAATTTGAACCCCTATGGGGGTTAACCAGGGAAGCTTATTATCCCCCCTTTTATTTTCTCTTTTCATTAATGATGTAGTGGAGGGTTTGAGTGGTGGCATAAAAATAGAGGATATGCATATGAAAGTCCTAGCTTTCTGAGGAATTTGAAACCACTATGGGGGTTAAGCAGGGATGCTTATTATCCCCCCTTTTATTTTCTCTTTTCATTAATGATGTAGTGGAGGGTTTGAGTGGTGGCATAAAAATCGAGGATATGCATGTAAAAGTCCTAGCCTACGCCGATGACCTCGTTCTGCTTGCCTCCGATAAGCTATCGCTGCAAATAATGATGAATGAATTGGAGGAGTATTGCATGAAGTGGAATTTGGAACTAAATCGAAAGTACTTGTATTTAGGAATGGGGGTAGACCGGCCCTCAAAGAGCGTTGGTTTTTCGGTGGCGAAGCGGTCGCAGTGGTCAACTCCTATAAATACTTAGGTATCACCCTAACATCAAATTTATCTTTGGCAAAGTATTTCAAAGAAAAGTGTGAAAATCCTAAGTTTGCTCTGAATGCTTTTAATAAAATATTTTTGGATAAGTCTGTTCCTTTCTCATCTAAATTAAATATTTACAATGCGGTGGCAAGATCTATAATCTGTTATGGGTCGCAAATATGGGGGTCGCAAATACATAAATACGCAGAACTTCCGCTTAAATTTTTCATTAAAAAGTGTTTTAATTTACCCCTTAATACGCCCGACTACATATTGTACCGGAGACCCAGCTAATGCCTACATTTCTATACTCCTTCAGACTTCACTATAAATACATTTGTAAGTGCCTGCTTCTCCCCTCTTTTAGATATCCTCATAGTTTAACAAAAATAATTATAAAAAATAAACTGTTCTGGTATAAGGATGGGAAAATATGTGTACTTTGTATGACATAAAATTGGAGGATATGATAAATGGTGAGATCAAAACAGGTTATATTGTGAACAAAATAAAAGAAAATTTAATGTATACTATAAAGTTAAAGCCCAGAATAGTATTCATCATGTTATCTATAAACATCTGGATCATAACAAGAATTATATTTCTAGACATATGGACTCTAATACAATTAGTTGGATATTTAAGTGCAGGGCAGAACTGATTTGTTTAAATAAATATCACTTTAATAAAGAAATAAAATTATGTTCGCTATGTAATAGACGGGAGGATGAGGATATCTACCATTTTATTTGCATATGTTCCATAGTGAAAGAATTTTGCATCTTATGTTTTCAGAATGCTGCACTTAATTTTGAGGACCTACTATATTATCTAAATGGGAATGACTGGCCCAATTTAGTTAAGTTCGTTAAAATGGCCTGGAATTACAGATTTAAATTAGTTCAGCAATTTAACTTTTGTTTTCTCATTCTATGTTTTATGGTATTATGGTTTCCTGATTTTTTACCATGAGTATGTCTTTGGTATAAGTTCTTAATTGTAGGTATGAAGTATAAATTGTAAAGATATAAATCTGAGTAAAACTTAGATAATCTAAGTTAGAGCAGTTGTACTTTAGTTTTGGTTTTGTTTAAGAATATTTTCTGTTTCCCAGTGGCCTCGATATTTTGTTTGTATACTGTGTTAAGGATTGTAATTTATTTTGTACGCCCTGTTACTGTATATATTGTTCTATATATTAACGTCTGTCTTGGCTATTTGACTTTTTCCTTTGCTTCTAGGATGTATTTAAAAGACGACTCCTCAGACGGTCTATGACCATGAGTATGTCTTTGAATGGATTAATAATGATGCAATGATTTTATGTATGTATAGTTCAAAATAAAGACAATTATTATTATTATTATTGTTGTGTTTATTTTTTCGTTCAAAGTGGAATGTATCTGGTTTAAATAAAGGCTTATTATTATTATTATATTGAATTTCTGCTGTGATTAGCATGTGCTTGAAATGTAGTTTTGGTGGAAAAAATGCCAGGTGCGCTGAACCTCCTTGTGCACTGTACACAAGAAAAGTTTGTACTGTGTTATTTATGGACAATTTGATGGTGGCGAAAGCCTGTAATAGCTCGATTACCACAAAATGAGGCAGGCTAACATGGAAAAATCACTGCTTATTCCTTTATGTGTAGATGCTACTACAAAAAGAAGGGTTCTATGCCTCAGACTTAAGGAACTTAAACTAAACAGACCAGAAGGACCAAGGCTTGTCGACGGCCTTTTTGTTGAGGCGTTTGGTCAGGTGTGGGAGTAGATGGTTTTGCGAGGCTACATCCGTTCTGCCACTGTGAGAGCACATTTTGATACTCTAAATGGCTCAATCACTCATACTCACTAGCTACAGTTAAACTCTGAAGCATATAAAGTAAAATATCCAATTTCCATCTTGCCCTACCTACTTGATGGTATAAATCGTGTTAAAAAACCAAATTCTAGGCCGAAACTGCCGTTAGGAGAGGTAATTGTCTAACAAACCATAAACTTATCTAAAACATAGGATAACCTGAGACTGCGCATGTGGTGTATCAACTTAAGTTTTGTCCAATTGTGCTAAGTTTCGTCAGAGTATTTGTTAATGTTACACATTAAAACACTTGAGTTTCGACAATGAGACCGTGTCTGAGGTTTGCTATAAATCGTTACATCTTGAAAGTTAATGGAGCAACCACTGACGCGGATACTCAGTGTTTTTCATGAAAATGGCCGCGGAAACCTAAACATTATATATTATATATAGTAAGCTTCGCAATGGTTGATTGCAGAGTAGAGACTAGAGGGGTCTAATTTCCCCCTCCCTTATCTGATGTATGTGTTGGTGGGGTCTACTTTCGCTTTCCATGGTAGGGCAAAGACCTGTGAACTTGCTGCTGATGGAACATGCATAAAATTCCACTCCAATTTTAGATTTTTTCTTCATAAAAAAGATAAGGAAATAAAACGCAGAGAAAAATTTGACCTACTTTTCTGTTTGCACAAGTGTAAGAAGTACACGAGCCAAGTGGTGACCAAGTTGAGAGGTGATGGAGTGGTTGTTGTACGATGCATATTTCTAATCAGCTTAGCTAAACCATACTTCCATTCAATGTCTGATTGAGCCTACAAACAAAAAGTTCATTTAGCAAAGGTAGCTCTTCAACAAACTGTGGCAAGACAAAATATACTTTCGGTCTTTATGAAAAGACCAAATAGTAAATATCTATTTATACGGTTAAGGCGTGCGTCAAAAAAGATGTTCTTTGTAAGTTAGCAGCCAACAAATTAGTAAATTACCTGTATCCTCTGATAGGTGTCACTCATCATAGCGATCAACAAGTTGATTAGCACCACTACTGAGACCAACATGTAAATACCGAACACTACTTTGAACAGTATTATAGTCCAAGGCGGTTGTAAAGGTGCCTTTATACGTAGATTTTCTGGTGTTGTCTGGCCGAATACGGCAAAGAACAGTAACTCCAACGCTTCCAAAGGATTCATTCTCACTGTTTAAAAGCAAAACTATTAATTACTTTTTTTTAGTTAAAATAATGAAATCGTCATAATGGTATCGAAGGATCATTCAAATATATGGAATGTTTATACTTTATGTTAGCCCTTTTTCCTCTTTTGTGCCGGAATATCAGCGCGTTTTACACTGTTTAATATTGTGTCTCTATAGTACTTTTAGTTTGGATTAAACAGGAGGGTCCGTCAAACACCGTGGGCAACGCCAGTCAAAGGGACTACTGTGGCAACCAGTCGTTTAAAAGAATAGAATCTCTAGTCCGTTTTTTAAGATCTAGGAGTATGGAGAGTGAATCTACAGAAGCTTTAAGGCTTCAGATTTTCTTACTACTATCTTTCTGTGCTTTCAGCTTTTCTCCTCTTAGGTTCCTAGAACATGATCCCTTCTTCAGACAAGCCCTTCACATTGAAGGGCACTGGATATACAATGCCGGCTCCTCTTTACCCTAGGAGAACCCATAAAGATGCTCAAGTTATATGTTCTTTAAGCTTTCATTGGTCAATGGGTAAGACTACAATCATTTTATCCAACGTCTTGCTGGATTAGTTGTATTAGTTAACCTAGGCAAATAGCAATTGATAATTTCTTTCGCATTTCACTAACTGAGCCTCCAACCACCAGATGTGCCCCATCCACTGATCGCCGCACTTTGAAATGCCCCACAAGGGCTTTGGTTATTAATAAGGGTCATTGAAAAATCCGTATTAAAGGGCGATCTGCTGTTTGTTGCCTTAGTCTTAGATGCCCTGCACCCAAATGAGAAAGACATTATTTTGGTTCCTCTTTCAAAAGGCTCAGGTTGTCCCATACCTGGTAAGTACTAAGAAGTTGTATGGCGTTCGAATTAGTATCTTCCAGATCGCAGCAGAGTATATTATAAACTCACTAGCTATGCTCCAATGATTAAATAAACATTACCCAACCATTAAACTCGTGTTTAGCTCCAAACTCCTGGCACTACTCTTTTCTTTGTTTTAGAGCTTTCATTTCACGTAGAACCCCCTTTTACTCGACGCTTCCAATCCCGAAGAATCATACCAAAACATCGAAACAACAATTAGGATTGCCAATCTGAACTTTGTTTCGAGAAGGAGGGTGTAAAATCTCCACCAAATTGTGAACTAACGTTTGCCGTGCAACAATAATATCTACAGCAAAAATACACATTACCGCTCATAAATATTAATATTTTATCTATTAGAATTACTTCAGTATTGTATAATTTATAGAGACAGAATATCCCAGGTAGTAACTTGTCGTGAACAAATAATAATAGCGTAATGAATAGGGCAAAGAGAAAGTGGCTTAGTGTTCCTCGCCAGAGTTTCATTTTGTACATTCTCAATATGTTAATTACCAATACAAACATAGAATGAAGTAATTACAGGAAGCAATGTTTACAACATCAAGATTACCAAACTACTGGAAGCATCTTCACAAATATATTGTCAACATACATAGTTATTACATTGTGCAGCTGGAATGTTTGCAAAAAATTAAAGATAGATATCTAAAAATACAATGGTCAACTAGATTGAAATGGTATTTTTTATCAAATTGAAAACTTTACGACGTCGATGTCTCTCTATATATATAGAGACTCTCTATATCTATATAGATGCTATATCTATATATATATGAACGAGACACGGTGTATCGCGTTCTCTTTCGGTGTCCTCCTCTCCTTGACGCGGCTAGAATCCAATTGGAATTCAAGCTGAAAAGAAGGGGAGACAACTGGCCCTTGAGATTGTTTGTATATATATATAAAGCTTTCGGGAAATTTTCATTTCCTAGTAATGGAAGTGAAGAAGATGTGTCTAGGGCTAAATTCACTTCATCTAGAAGTTATCATGTGGCACCCCGCACTAGATGTCACCAAGTTTTTATACACAGAATGTAGCCTCGATAAAGTGTACAATTTGTTAGCCAGTGTTTTGTGATGATAAACAAGAGTTTGCCTGCGGGTACACAAATCCAAGTAGTTGGGCAGACGTCCACCATCTCTACAGTTCGTGTTGGACCCCTGAAGTACTGGCTAACCTATTTTCCACGGAATTAAAAAAAAAAAATGATTGTTTTTATTTTACACGAACAAATCTAAAACTGAAAATATTAATTGATTCTCGTATCTTCGAAAGTACGGACAGAAAGGTTTTTATCAATTAAAAATCTAACCACATTAGTTTTACAAACTTGTAATTGCCCCTCTGTTTCCCCATCCTGTTTCCTAACAATCTTTGGTATTAAAGGCAACACTACCCGTCGTCACTCCGATACAGTTGTCAGATGACTGTCGTTTAAAACAAATCACTAACGTGATTTTGGAAGGACGTATTCTCAAACCACCTAGGTGTTTAGCAAAAGAATGTTGTATTTGTTCATGTTGACCACAGTAAAAGTATGTGTTCTCTAATCTGTGTGAAGACAACAGTTTCTCTCTCTCTACTCTTATTTTCCCTTTCATGTCCTATTACAGTTCCGCGAATGATTTTATCAAATAGAGATTATTTTTAGTCGTTTCGCTTTGATAAATGTTTAAAAATTTCCATTCATTGCAACACTCATAAATAAAGGCATCTGTTTATTGCCAAATTTTTGTTATTTACTTGTTATGTTGCAAACCACAAATAACGTTTTTTTTATCGTCTGTAGGGAGAGTCCAAGCCCTATTTCTATCCAAACCCCCTCTAGGCCCAAATAACTACCCCAAAGTTCGAAGCATTCTCAGTGCACTGCCGGCCTCTAGGCAGTATTCTCTCGTTACAATTACTGTCACGAGAAAATTCTGCCACTTTCCGAAATTTTACTGATTTTATCGCATTATGAAGGTTATGAAATACCAGCATGAAGTGTACCAAAATAAAGTTAATTTTGCACACGTATTGATTATACTGTAAAACAAATTATGACTCACATATCATTTGTATACGTCCTCCTTTCGTTCAGTTACTAGTATGTGAAGAAGTGATGCCAAATTGCTCAATTTATGGGAGTGGAGGTAAGATGAAAATTTTGTCCAAAAATATGCCAATTTTTTTATCTAACATTGCTAAGATATCATCGCTAAAGTTTTGAAACCACATATTTTCCAGGAACGTAAAGCACCTCCGGTCGGAGAAATTTATTTATTGTAGTTTCTAAAGATGATTTCCCTTGATTATTTGAATATTAGAAAAATGAATTGCTACGTTGATGGGATAAGTACAGGTAAGAGAGAAAACGGGAAATTTGAAGAAGTTAAATAGAATTTTTTTTTTTGTTGCATTTGGCAACACTGATGTGATGTTTAACTGCAAAGCTACTGATCAAGATACCAACAGATATCAAAGCAGCGCAAAAGAAAACCTCAAACTATCAACTTGAATACCAAATCATCTGGACTAACTATTTGACAATAATTAAATAAAACAAAAATATGAAATACAGATACTTATGTACAAAGATAAATATGATAATAAAATAAGATAAATAAGCACTATCATTTTTAGAATTTATAACTACACAATATGGCACAGCAATTCACAGCGGGAAATTACATAAAAAATAATACAAATACATCAATAATTACTCTTTTACACTCAAAACATCAATAATTTAAAAAATAATAATAATTAAAAACAAATATTTAAAATCAATGTTTTATGCAATACATGTTACATCAACATTAAGTAATAACCAGGCGAATTTAACAACTGTACACATCAATATCAACACTGATAGAGTGTGGTGTCGAGATCCATATGGTTTTTATTAGTAGTTTAAACTGGGGTTTACCGGACGCCGTGGTTTTTAGTGTACCGTGTTTGTTTTCGATTTTATGTATATCGATCCAAAAAGATCAATATAGAAATTGTCAGATGTTTGCGTATAAGAATAATGATATTATATGTACTTATCAGAAATAATAGGATCTGTACACGATTTTAAATTTTTGAATAAACCATCTCGATTATATCACGCAAGAGAATGTATCTACTTTGTTTAATCTCTATTATATTTTTTGTAGGAAACTTTGTATTACAAAATGCTCTGAAACTTCGGCGACCGGGAAGCCCCAAAATGCAACTTACGGTTCAGATTGTCTGGACGAATGCAGCCACGCTTTTTCGAGTAGGCGCCACAAAAATGTATGGGATTGGCCAAAGAACCATTCACACTACCTATATCACATTCATACCAATTGATTTTTATTTATTGTATCGCTATTGAATATAAATATACAACACTTAATGATTGTAACTGTAACTCTTTATTAATCTGTAGCCACTACAACCAAATTTGTTTCTATAATAACCAGTCTATAGAAGAGATTTCAAGTGAAATCTGAACTTATTTTATAAATGTGTGGATAATTATTGAAAAGACCAATATTGTGTTTGTTCTTTGTTTATTAAAAGCCACCATTTTGCAAATCGATAAAAGTGCATAATTTTGTCCCATTGTAATGGTGTAGGTATTACCATCAAATATCTAAACTCTAAATAGGATCACTGTGGAATTAAGTGCAATAATTAAGTTTCTGTTGCAAATCTTCTATTTTTTTCAGGATTTATGATAAAAGAACAAAAAAAGTTCTTAAGTTCATAATTTAGGAACTAACTATTGCCCACTGTCATTAGAAAAGTAGCAGAAACCGCCTACCTTAGGCTTTTTTGAAACTGGCGTTTTGTACATTTCGCAAACCGGCCAAAACTTAAAACTAGCAAATACCAAATCGTCGGAATAAACACAAAACGTCAGTTATCCAAAACCTATGGAACTTGGTCTCAAACCGAAGGATTTAAACATTTTGAATTTTAGCAGTTGCCTCTTTTTATTATCAGTAATAGATTTCACAAATATTATTTGATATTTTTGAATCCTTATTTTTTTGATTTCAATGATGGAGAAAACCAAGTCTTTTCCACAAGAATCACTACAATCTTGCCTCGATCTTAAGAACAACTTCTCTGAATGATAACTTCGCAATACATCAGATGATGTATTGCTGCCTTCTCACAGACACATTGTCTATCTTCCCACATTGCCTGCAAGCTTTGACACCCAAAAAGAGGGTCATTATTATACTTTCCTAGATCATTTAGTATACTAGGCACTTCCAGACTGTATATGAACTGATAATTCCTCGAAGGCAGTGCTTTAACAGCGATTTATCTATCAAATAAGATCACAACCTCCTGGTTACAATAACTTCTTTCGAGATTTGTACTAGTCACCCCTTCCGATTGTGTAGTCTTTCTGTTCTGGATGAAACTTGCCCAATCATTTACGACGGCCTATTGACTGGAATAAGGTCCTTGTTCCAGTCCTGTCCCTCAGGATTCCTCCAGCCATCCGTATACCACTAATGATGCCTCATCGTCCGTATTAAAATATATGTAAGACAATGGTAACGAGAGTGCAAATATGTTTTAATGGCCGAATCGATTGACCGTTATTACAAATCGGGCTGCGAAAAAAATTATGTGAATATGAAAGAAAATTTAAAATGTAGAGAGGTCAAGAATGCTCGAACACCATGAAGCTCAAAACAGGCGTCAAGCATATTTTTAAAAGTGCAAGGACAGTCCGACTATTCCTCGTTAACTTTTGTTTTCTCTAGTAAACTTGGTGAAAGGATTGCCTGAATAATATAAATTTTACATTTCTATGTATAATCTAGAATCAGTGACTCACTAAGAAACTTTTAAGAAATGATCATTAACTTATCATGAATCAAAGAAAGAATAGATAGTAAGCGCCATGATAGCTAGAGTTAGAGACGTACATACCCGGGTGTCGCTTGCTACTGGATCAGTTCTAAGCCTTAAGGATAACGTACAGTAACGAAGGTTAAATCCGCCAACTAAATGGCCGTAGGTACATTTAAAGCCCGCCAAAAAAAAACTGTGGAATGGAAACACTAATCAGCTGTTGGGGTAATAAAAACATGACAAAGCATCCAGACTGGATACACAATGATTCCCCTCAATTGAACATCCATACTTCAAAATTGTAGTGTTCTTGTGGTTGGCATGGCATAAAATATGATCTTATAAACTAATAAAAATATAACGATCTGATTAACATGCAGTGTTCATGCCATATGTAATCTAATGCTTACCTTCGGTGAAGATACCAGAATATGGTAGTGGTTTCACACCTTTACGCACTTCATCGGGCGTTTGATTTTTAAATGGTTGATTCATAGCAACAATTTGCATAGAAAATCCAAAAACAAATATACCTAATACGGCTAAAAATCTAGCTAAATCTTTCATTAAATTACCAATAATAATGGCCCAAGGCCCGAACAGATAATGAAATGATAGAAAATCTAAAATTTGAACACAAGCTAAAAGAAACGATAACCCGAAAAGTTGATTTCTCAAATAGAACAACGTTGGCCAGTACGGCCTTTCTATAACTAGACCGAGAACATGTAGTGCCACACCAGCGGCGCCAAACAGCAATACTGCAAGTTTGATCCATCCTAGGCCAGACTTATCAGATGGATTTGTCAGTTCTGTTAGTAACAGACCTGACAGCCATACTAGTAACGCCCATTCATACCTGCAACAAATATATCTCAACTATAATTCAACAGTTTATTCATCATTTAATTAGTTTCTAAATACCCTTAGAAATCAACACAAATAGTGCTCCTAATTTCACCGCCAAACATGTTTCTCCTGAAAACAGCTCACAATTAGGTTTCTAAAGGAGAAGGTATTCCTATGCTCCCTATTTAACCTCTTTGTTATTCAAGAAACAGCCCCTAAGGGGCATGCCGCGATTCCCCTTCGCGTTTTGTTTCGGCCTTTGCTAGCAGGTTCGCTACTAACTGTTGTTTCCCCTTTTTCTTACAATGATGAGTGAACAGCATTGAAGCACCGATGAAAATCAACCCTCACAGCTCGCACAAAAGTAATAGTCTTCGCCAGGAGACTATATGCGAGAACAGTCTACTGTATCATAGGTTAAATGGTCACTCGGTTCACTCGAAATTTAATAATGTTTTAAGTAATATGATTTTCCCTAAATAACGATTTTATTTAAATAAACATTCAAATTAAATAATGAATTTTTGTATAAGAAACACAAACGTCAGCTCCTAGAGAAATAATAAACAAATTCGTGTCCTCAGAGAAATAACTTTATTATATCTATTGTTACATGTCGAAGGAGAAGATATCAAGCCAATTGACTAGGACCTAAGAAGATCTAGCGTGGCTTCCTTGGTTGTCAGTGTAAAATGAATTTAGTTGGGTGTAAAATAAACAATGGTCATTGTGAGGTAACTAGAGCCTGCCTGTGAGTTCGCTAAACCCAAGTAGTTGTACATATCAACTACCTCTAGCAGGCCCAATGTGTAGTATGTGAGTGTTAGTGTAAGTGTAGTTGGGGTTGTTAAAGCTGGGATACACCAAGACCCTTGAACAAGTGGATAGTTTACTTCCTACGTATATTTAATAACTTATTATTTTTAAATCAGGTTACAAAATCACAAAAGTTCAAACCGCAATGATTTTCGTGACTTTTTTGTTTATTCTTACAAAAACAATTTTTTTCTCTAATGTTGATGGTAGTTATTATTTATTAAAGTAAGTTCCTTTCTTTTCTATCATTATACTTCTACTTTTGTTTAAGAAATCGCAGAAGTTAGGAAATTTCGTAGATAAATGAAATCACGGACAGCTGATGAAGTTGCATCTTTTGCATTTCTCTCTTTAGAATAATTGTTTATAATTTGTTCTAAAAGATCGCAACAAAGCCATTTTTAACAAAGAATTCTTCTGTTATAATGATCCCAATTACAAGCAATTAAGGTACACGTTTTCCCGTTCAATATGAGTGTACAAGAAGATTAGAAAGTCCATCATATAAACTCACCAATATGGCAAAATGGTAGATCTTACAACAGGATGTATGGGCGTGATGCCGGACAAACAGCAAAACAACATCAATTGAATATGCGACGTCAGATAGGACATGAATTTGATTATAGGGATTTTAAAATATTTATGTCCAAGTGGCAGAGTAAAGTAGACCCATACAGGCGGACAGATTATGAAGGTGAAAAATAGTAACATGGTCTTCCAGCCGGCCCACTGTAAACTTCCTTGCCATAATTCCTAGAAAGAAAATTAATTTAGAAATTAGGTACGTCAGAATAAATAAACTTGGAAACAGATAATTTGTACTTAAAATACAGTACAAATTAGTACTAAAATACAGTGTGTACAAAGTAATGTGCATACCCCATTTATCTCCTGCCTCTTAAAAGATGGTAAGGAATTGTAAACAGTTATCCCTCTTACTTTTTTGCGTAGATTCAGAAAATGACAGTCGCAGATTTGGCGCAATCGGTGCTAACTTTATTATTTCAAATGGAATCCCAAACTTTTTATTTTTTTTTTGCTAGTAGATTTTGTTTCATGAATAATGAGCCCAAGAACATGAAAATCTGACAAGTATTTCCGGAGATATGATTTTTGCAAAATAGGAATAAATTCGTAATGAAGGCTTTGCTTACTTGTTAAAATCCTTTTTCCTCCTTCTTTCTTTTTTAATTTTTATTTGTTTACGTTACTTAATTTTTATTTTTGCTGAAGTTTGATCATATTCTGTTTTTAACTTATCAAGTAAGCAATTAACTTTTATAAAAAAATTATTGAATGAAATAAATTAGTACGTCTCTGTTGATTTTTCACTATGCCGCGGCAAGTATTCTCCCCTCAAGAAAAGTCGCGTATGTTCGAATTTTCATCAAGTGTGATCGAAATTATAAACGAGCTGCTCGTGTTTACAATGAAAAGTTTCCGAAACGAATTCCTCCAAGTCGTTTTTGAATTTAAGCGCGTTATTGGAGTTTTACGGATAAAGGTTGTTGTTCGCGTCGGACCCCGGTAGGGGTATCCCACAAGGAATTTCAATAATGAATTGGACATTTTCTTGTATTTTCATGAAAATCTTCATAGTTCTCTGAAATAGAGCTTTAAGAATGTCTAAAATTGCAATAGGAAGCGCCCGTCTAATAGAATTTCCACCCATATCGTCCTCCTGTGGTACACCGTTTTCGCACAGGTGATGAATCTCTGCGTTCAAATTTCCTGGCGATGAAAGACACCTGAATTTTTATCAATTTATCTGTGATCGGGCGAGGCAAAATTTATCAACAGTGGATATATTGGTGGATTATTAACACATGGAATTTTCGAACCTGGGCTGAGGTCACTTACTCCAGTCATCATCAGGTGGTTTTATGTCAACTTTGTTAATTCCGCCAAAGCTGGTCCAATGTCCGGTTAAGAAAGGAGGAGAGAAAAAGGATTTTTAACAATTAAGCAAAGCCGTCAGTACGAATTTATTCCTTCTTTAAAAAAGTCATATCTCCGGAACTACTTCAAATTTTCATATTCTTGGGTTCATTTTTCATGAAAAAATTTCTACTATCAGAAGAAAAAATAAAAGTTAAGGTTTCCATTTGAAATAATAAAGTTAGCACAGATGTGGGTATATAGCACATTGCGCACATATCTGCGACTGTCATATTCTGAATCTAGGCAAAAAAATAAGAGGTGTTACCGTTTACAATTTCTTTCCATCTTCAAAGAGACAGAAGATAAATGGGGTGTGCACATTAGCTGGCACCACCTGTATAATATAAGAAAGAAAGGAAAAGAAAGAAAGAAAATTTATTTATGTCCTGGGAATATAAGGGAGGGAGTTCAGCACTTGGGAGTGTTCAAAGCCTAAGCATGACGGGCGCCATGATAACCACATCCACTGTAGCCTCTGCAGGTCCTATTAAATCGTCCGCCACTCCACACTTACGTCCAAAGCTAGCTAGGGCAGTCGCTGGTCGACTGTTGAAGGGACAGACCCTGCTTATCCCAGGCATAGTGGGAATCATCAGAAACTATGCGAGGAGCTGGAGCAAATGTAATTTTGGGCCTGCCCTCCGTTGCAATGAATCCCAGATACGACTTCCACAAACACTTCAATGTCTTGATACTAGACAAAGAGGCATGGAAGTAAAGGCCGCCAATCTCAGGCGTATATATGTAGTACACGGAAGGCTTTAGAATGGAGGAGGGCGTTGGAGCCGGCGAGTATCGGGCCTAACCGAAATGCAACATCTAGGAAAGCTAGCCACAGCCTTTCAGGCAGAGCTAGTTGCAATTATTATCTGCGCCGCTGAAATAAGAAGATGTGGTTTGCACAACTCCAGGGTCATCACTTATTCAGATAGCCAGGCGACCTTGCGAGCAATTAACTCGAGAGAGGTCACCTCAAGGCTGTGAGGGACTGCCTAGGAGTAGTCAGAGAAATCAGTAGCCATATAAGGACTTCCTGGCTTGGATACCCGACCATTCGGGTTATAGGCGGCAGATCGCCTAATCTAGGCAGGGTCTCATAGGGACCTGAACCGTTCTAAACCGTTCGCAAGGTGCCTCAGGAATGCAGTCATCAGAGTGCACGATTGATCGCGATACTGCTGGGTTAGAACTCCAGGCCAAAAGCAGACGTAAATGTTTATCCATAGCTACTCATCCAAGCTAATTGCAGAACCCAGTCCGGGTGGCCCTCCTTACTGGCTACTGTAGACTTAATAAGCATATGCATCGCAAGGACCTGGCTACGGATAGCCTGTGATAACCTGTGTAGGTTTTGTCAGGAAGAAGAAGAAGAAGAAACAGCACTGTTCTATGTCAGTGTGAGGGGCTTGTATGGCTGAGGCTTATATAGCTGAGGTATGGTGAGGAGAAGCTGACACCTGCAATTTCACCCAAGAAGCCTCTCTCAGGACACCCAAGCCTAAGTCTAATAAAACAGACAGGACTTGAGAGTGTTCTGATTAGGTGTGCTCTAATCGACCACCCAAGACCCTCCGCAGATCCCAAAGTTCAGTTAAGGTACAGGACCGAAGAGGAAACTCCAACTTGTAGGGTATTGATGGCATGGCTGGAGGACCGACCTCCATAGAATTTAATCTAAAGCCGCATTGATGGATATTGTCCGAAATCTTCGTGTTTGATGCGGTGGTAGTGCCTAAACGGAATACCAAGTTTGAGCTTCCTACGATTTTCGTTTTTGAGATATTCTTTTCACACATACACACACATATTCACAAGTGGGTGCATAGGGTAAAAATATTTTGTTCGTATTCAGGGGACACCAAAATATGTATTTCCGGTGAAAACTATTTCGAAAATCTGGCAGGTTCGCAATTCTTCCTCTTACTAGAAGTAAGAGAAGTAAAAAAGTAAACAAATAGTTTGTTTAGTGTTGATAGTTAATTCAGTTCACCCCTAAAAATTTGATAAATTTTAAATGTGTGCATTAATATTTAAATTTTTGTGAAACAATGGCCCAACTTTTGTGATTTAGTTCAATGACGAGCAAACAGTTTTCAAATACTTGCCGCTACTGCAGACTTATTATTCAGTGATTTAGAAAAACAAACAAAATTTACATATATTAATAAATTGACGATAAACTTAGTAGAAAACTAACCTGAAGATATCTTTGTACGACCGTGTGTGCAATAACTTCTTTCTGTTCGTTTTCTATGAGTACATCTAGAAATTCAATATTTCTTCTGTCGGTGGCCGTAAGGATGCGACCTGCAGAGTCTGCCCCCGCAGCCAATGCCAACAAATCTGTGGCCATACCTTCGCACATCTTGCCGGCCGCTATCAGATCTTTTGCTCGCTCTTTCTCCTACAACATAAATAAGTTGATCTTCAATTTGTAATTTGATAATAAATATCATCTGTTTACCAATATATCAAACATATCTCTACTCAATGCACAATAAGTATATATATGAAATGTTAAGGGCAACTTTATCAATATTTATTCGTTTTATCTTTATTCACTTGAATCCTTTAGTAATAGTTGCAAAACTGAAATATATTAGTATTACTATTTACAAGTTTGATTTGTTTTTTGGACTTGAAAACTTTTACAAAACACGATGGTTAAAATTAAATCACAGAAAGTACTATTGTATAATAAAGTGTTTTATACAAATTAAGGCTCTTTGTCATTTAATTTTAACCATCATTTTTTATATGTTAGAATTGCAAAAGAGAAAGTCGTGAGTGTTTCACACCAGATTTTTTTATCGTCGAATCAAAATATTTTTTGTTAAAATCTAAGTAGCAATTTAGTATTAGGATTTACTGATTTTTATATAATTTCTCGTAGATTGCGAGTTGATTATTTTGATTGAAAGCGATAAATATGTGCAGAATTATTACAGAATTGAGTTTTCACCATACCGAATACAAAAATTGCAAGTTATCTAATACTAATTGACTTACCTTATTAGAAAGGTTAACATAAATGCTAGAAAGTTTGGCCGCTAAATCTACCGGTGCTGGAGAAACCAAGATGAACTCTTGCATCGGTCTGTCATTATGTTTCTTGCTGCACACCATCAAGTTGTACACGAACTGGACGAAAATAATAAGAGCAGTTCAGTAATTCGAAACAGAAATAATGTATACATAAAATTAATTAAATTAAACCAACGGTACCCTTCGATCTTCCATTAGCGAATAACTGTCATGTTCTTTTGTCATTAGATATTCTAACACATCAGTATGGCCTTCTGAAGCAGCAAACCAAATCGGTGCTGATCCTTTATTAGTCTCAGACTTTGGAGACGCACCAGATTCAACTAATAGTTTTACCACATCAAAACAGCCGGCCCTTGCTGCATAATGCAACGGTGTCCAACCATTCTGTTTGCAAAAAATTAAATAAAATAAAATGGTTACAACATATTACATTGCAGTTATTTTCTGTGATTATATATTATATAAATATAATAACCTTATCAGTAGCATTTATTTCTGCTCCTTGGCCCAACAATACTTCAACCATCTGGTAGTGCCCATGGGTAGCAGCGATATGCAGGCCAGTTTTACCATACCTGTCCTGGCTCTGCAGCAGATCAGCTGCCCTGCTCAGCAGAAGGCCCACCACGGCTATATGTCCGCCGAAGCAGGCCAGATGAAGAGGATTGTAACCCTAGATTAAATCCAAATCTATTATATAAAGTTACGGTAGATATTAGTGTCAAGTATAATACATTCAACTTACATTCTCCGTCGTTGCTGTATCAACTTGGACTCCGGCTGAGTTCAATAATAACCTAACCACATTCTCATTGCCAGAATAGGCAGCCAAATGTAGCGGTGTCATTCCGGATTCATTGCCTAGTTCCCCAACTAGACTGGCACCTTGAGGAGGATCTGACTTCAGTACCGCAGGAACATTGGCCAAGAGTTCTCTAACAGTGTCTGTAATAAAATTAGTTGCAACAGTTAGCTTTAAAATGGGCAAGTTACTAAAACTGAAATATATTAATTTTTGGATCAACTTAAATATACAATCATATTATGAAAATTACCTGCTTGACCGAAGTAGGCAGCCACGTGAAGTGCCGTGACTCCTAACTTTTTACTTGATATCCTGAGTGATTGAGAAGATTTCATTACCTCTAAAACGGCTCCGTGACCATGCTGTGCCGCCAAATGTACTGCAGTAAATCCAGCCTTATGGCAAACAATAAATTTTGCTTATATAAAGATATTTTCTTCCAACAAAAAAAATGTCATTAATAAGGGACTCTAGCAGTGGCGGCTACTGGTGTTCGCGATTGCGCCACTGAACCCCCCAGCTATTTGAAAAAAAAATTAAATAAAAAAGTAATTTCATGTTTTTATCAATTTCATAATTTTGAATTTCAAAAAAATATTTTCATTTTTGTATTAGTTACGAACATTAAGTCACAGTAAAAATTGTATATATTGGCCTGATATATATGTATAATAAATAATAATGATCAAAAATCAAATAAATAAAATTTGTCAAATCTGAGAATCAGACATAAAAGAATAGGAACGTATATCAGTATAGGAGCTCCTTAAACATGTTCATATAATGAATAAATTGTATGTGTATTAGGAGATCTATAAAAACGTAGGAAGTTGGAGGTTCACAGTTGGGTGTCGCGCTGGAGAATTTAATATATATACATATATATATATATAAAATTTCTTTGTGTTAGTATAGAAAAGTGTACATTTCATTAACTTTTCAAAAATAAGAGTGGGGGTTTTATGCGCGTTGAACATTACTCACTCTTACGAACGAACTTACCCGATCTTGCCCGGAGTTTAAAAAGTTGTTTTTAGCAATTGGTGTGTGTTGTGTCTATGTGTTTGTGTTTGTGTGTGTGTGTGTGTGTGTGTGTGTATTTGAACAGC